>JAVLUX010000009.1:22530000-22542500 GCA_032164185.1 Moxostoma hubbsi
ATAACAAAATCATGTTATACAGGATCATTTCAGTAATTACATCCGATCATATATTGCATATGATAACGCTAGACTCACTTATCCACTAGACAGACACTCACACATTACATGCCTATACCTATATATTAATTAGTCATCACATATGCATGCATATGTATGCATATTATTATATATATATTTTCCCCTCTGCAAAGTTATTTTTCTCAATGCAGTCCGCTGTGTAATGTCAGTGCAGATCCATTTTAATTTAGGTGTCTGAGTGATTGTGTAAAGACTTGCTTTCTCTTGGCACTATGTTGTTAATAGATTTATGGTGAACATCTTGTCTGTTGTGAAAGGGGTGTGATAAAGCCAAACCTGGAATAACTTTGTTACCCTCAACTTTATTTGCTGTGTTCTCAAAATTAAATACTATCACGAAAAAATATAATAAAACATTCTAAACTCCGTTTACTTGTGCAGTTTGTAAATGACCATCTATCCCCAGAGATCACAAACATAGTTGTCTTTTGTTCCAAATCGCATATAGACTGCATGTAATATACATTTTTACCATTAGCTAAGTAGCAGATATTTAAGTTTATCTTCAATTATTTGTATTTTTTTTAAATCACCTTTTGTGGGATGTCCTAAAATAATCTGTGTTGTATAGCACCCAATGGCTGCATTTGGGTGGCTTTGCATACCTGTTTTTCTGTAAAAAAATAAATAAAAATAAAGTAAATAATATTCCTTTACTCCTCAAGGCCAAGACTTGATTCATCTTAACCGTTTTCTTGCCTTGGTCATATTTGAATGAAAACTAGTGGAAGTGAAATCATCATACATTTATTGGGAAAACTCAATATTTAACAGCTAATGACAAAACATTCTATGTTATGGCGCCTGATGAATGCACTGTATAAATACGAATGCGTTTACGTGAAGCGGGCATACAGAATCAAAGTAAAGATCAAGAGCAGGCCTGAACATCCGGGGTACCATACCGTATAAATGTTTCGTGCAGACATGCTGGTTGTTCACATATAAAACTTCACAAACCCATTTAAAAAAAAAAATCAAATATCACTTAATATATACCTTATGTCAAATATCAGTATATGTATGTGTATATGTATGTGTGTGTGTGTGTGTGTGTGTATGTATGTATGTATATATATATATATATATTATACACACACACAAACACATACTTGTAAATTAAGTGATTATATATAAGTTTTATCCAGCAATAACAGCAGTTTCGAACCAAACGGGTTAATAAAGTGTTAGAAGGTAAATGAAAAAAATGCACTTGCGTCACAGCCCAGCGAGGTCACTCACGCGCACGCATGTTTATCCAGTAATTCATGCACGCGCCCCCTGCCTGTGGAAGGTGAGCGTTAGTGTCTTGAGGAGAGGACACGAGAACGCGACTGCCTGGATCGATCGGATTAAACTCGTATTGAGAGAAATTAACACAAAGGAGAGAGGCAGAGTCGGCGAGGACGGGACACTGAGACGCCGACTTTACTGACAGAATTTGAATTTCGACAGTTATTCACAAATTTTAAGGGATTTTCAGGAGTTCATTGGTGAAAACCCTAAACTGACCCGCGCTGAGCAGGGTAAGAATCGCCTTTCTTTCTGATGATACATTACGAATCCACCAACTTGGTTATGAGTTGCACTCACACTTATTTGTTTGCCCCACATGTTTTCATAATTGTATTATACATCAATCCCCCCATTACTTTCATTTAAAGAAACCCGTTTTTAATTGTACACTTAACTTGTTTCCAACCATGGCGGTATCCACCGTCTTAAATGGTGGTTTAAAGCACGAAAAGTTGTTTTGACCAATTGTTTCACTATTACAACATAAGCTGCAGGTTAGTTTTAGTCGTTTTTTTGTTGCATTTTAACTCTCAGAAGATTATCAAACTAGCTCGCGCACATGCTAACATTAGCTCGTTTAGCTCACGCGTACTGCATTGTATAGAGCCGCACGGGTCCCTATAGGAGTAGAACCGAGAAATGTGAATGTTAATTGACATAAACGCCATTTATCCTCCTCGACGTACAAATGACCACTACTACAGCCAGCACATCTCGTGTTTTTTGCGAATATGTAAAATAAATATTTTAAGACCCTTAAAACTAAGCGTTCGTTAGCAAGCTAATTGTGTGTTGAGACACGAGGTGGATTGAGCGTAGAGGTGAGTGTGAAAGAGGGAGATCCCCGACCCCTTGTATCAACAATTTCACAAAAATAGTTTCCTCGCTCGCCACAACTGCCTGTAAGAATCTCGGTAAAGTTATTCGATCTGCACTTTTAGATTATAATTTACGAGAAGGGTCGAAATATTACGTGGAAACCGTAAACGAGTCGGAAAGTGTGCTCGTCCGAAGAACAATATAGATACCGGGAAAGGTTGCTTGAGGCCAGATGGCCAGATGGTCAATTAATTTTTCTTAATTATTTGTTTCTAAAAGTTACAATCTTGACGTATGTTTGTCAGCAAGACTCTTAATTGCTGTTTGTGTGTTTTGGTAAATGTTATGTTTGTGTCGTGACTGGCGTGCGCCGAGGTAATTAGCTGGTTGGAAGTAACCGATCAGCGTCGACTTCGTTGTCTCACAGCAAACTAGCTAGCTAGCTGGACACTAGTCATCTCACATTTCTTTTGTTCTTTTTACCCCTCAACAGGTAGACGGGGTTTTAAAGGGGGAATCATACGGAACTTAATTACGTGGAACTGCAAAATATGTACCTGGCGATTATTGAACGAGATTTCAATAGTTTAAGATGGTGTTTATGTCGTACTATATATAAAGTCGGAGAGGTTTTACTTGCAAAACTTAACGTTTAAGGCATACAGGGAACTTGATAAACACCTGCTTCATTTACAGAGTTGTAGTGCCACGAAGAGGGGAAAAAAGCTCCCATTTATAATTTGCCTTGTATTTTGTTGATGCCTAAGTAGCGCGTATCGTACTTTTTGTCGTTAAAAATGTACTTTTTAATTGGCTATATATTCAAAGTTATTTTTTTTTTTTTACTTTAAAGTTAGAAAAGACGCATTTGAAGACGAGGTGTCCGTCGTCTGCCTTTCAAGTCTTTAACCTAAGATGGCAGATTTGAATGTGTGTCGGTCCACTCAATGAATAGATATGAAGCCGGGATGGCGAAGCAGATGCAAGACTGCTTTTTATCTCGCTTGCCTTTTCTTGTGGTCGCTGGGGCTTGCTCACTAGTTGAATCAAATCGAAAAGAGCCGGTTCCTCTTTAATCATCAGAGCAAAGTTTGATTGTGACTTATTGTTGTCCCAGTACACATTAGTATCTAGTGCATTAGTTGCTCTCCGGTGAAATACATCGATATGTTCAACTTTGCCCATATCAAAATGTTGGAGTGGTTTGGGAGAAATGAGAAACACGTGAATTGTGTTGGTTGCGTAAGATTCAGAATTGAAGTTCACGTACGGAAAATTCTCACAACTTCTATAAATTTCGAGAGCAACAAAACTTTGCAAACGAAAAATGTAGCATTTTAAGTAGCTTAAGGAGCTTGTTTTTTTGGACGTCAAGATTTCAAAACTTCTCGTTCAGATTAGGCTAGTTGATATGATTAATTTATAGAGAGAAAAATAATAAAGACCTAAATAATTTTCAGACAAGCGTTTGAGATTAAATGTCTGAGAAATTGTTCATGCAGTTAATTTGTCAGCCATTTTGACTTGTTGAGCAAACTTAAATTTTGTGTCTTTGATGCATCCAGTGCTGAATTGTTATATAATTTTTTTTTTTCATGCATTACATACATAAATATTATATCTTGTCAGCTGTGCTCACCAACGTGGGGTGATCATTATTTGCATTTTTTTGGTAAAGGAATGCTTTATCTTGGCCTTCACAGACCTACACGCTACAGTTTTTAAGCCAATTGAAATGTATATGAATCCAATTCTTTAGTAAGTCTCTGAAACAGCGTTGTGGGGAAAATGGCGATATGAGGACTGCGATGATACAATGATCATGTAAATGTCTAGGGTACTAGAAAGACCTAAAATGAACAAATAAATTGCATGTACATCTCTATTACGGAGAGGTTTTAACCGCTGAAGATAGTGTTCTGTTCCCTTCGATTTCTGAATTTATAGATGGGAAAAGGGATGGGCACAGGTACTCTGATGTGGAAATTCAATTACCTGACAACTAAACGCAACCGTTTCAAAGAGGAAGCGTATTTTTAATATTGAGATTGATTACTTTGTGATTTTGAGGGGTACATTGATTGTGAGAGATGTCTCATAGCAACCAAACGATATATGATGGTACAATGCTATTGTTACGATAATCAAAAGTGTAATTAACTGTGTTTTGAACACCTGTCTCTATAAACGTTTGCTAAACACATTTTATTACCATTTAATATAAGAACTTTGAATCGGTAATGGATATTATTTAATAAAAGTGTATGTTTGTCACTGACATTAAACCTCGGTGCCTACATGTACGCCTGATATAACACCTGCATCTCGACAAAAATTGGAGTTGCAAATTTCCTCAAGTTTCAGAGTTAGAAGTATGACAAAGTGTCATTCCGTTGCACTTTCCCCAGTTGAAAGGTGGAAATTCAGACTCTCTGTGTTGAATAATGTTTCATGAATAATCACAGCAACAACAATACAGAGCATCGCAGATTTCCCTACAGGGGTGAAAACTTGGGCACGCACACACCCCAGGCGTCTGGCAGTGGACTGGACGTGCTGAAGCAGCACATATACAGCAGACGAGTGTTTCAAACAGCTGGACAGAGCGCAGCAAAATATGATGCATTATATTTTGATTATGCAATCTTTTGTACATTTGTAACCAATTATTTTATAACAGCCTATAATAATGAATAGAAGATACACTGGAACAACAAGACAATGCAGCAGCCAATGATGTTTGTCAGACATGTTGTTATACAGTTATGTACATGCCATTGCCCCTCGAGTTCTCAAGTGATTAGTCCAAGGACTCCAGTAGACAAAATGGCCATCCCTAGATAGGACACAAGCAATTAGCTATCATTCCTTTCTTTTTTACTTGAACAATGCTCATTGGATTTAAACAATCCTGGTATCAACTAGACTGCCCCCCCCCCCCCCCCCCCCCCATTGACTTTTGCACACAAACACTGATATTGGATGGTGCTTTCAAAGCTGGTATTTCAGTTATCTGACAACATGCTTTCAATCTACTCCAGGAACAGCTCTGCTGTGTACAGGCCTTTCTCTCCAACCCCTCCTCTCTAGCCATGGGTTAGCAGGAGGGCTGCAGTGGCCTGTTGTGCTGCAAAACAAGCAGGCTTTTTTCCCTTCTCACTGACCATCCCCCTCTCTTTTACCACACATAAGATGGAGGAACAGTTTCAGATGAAAAGCTAGTAATGGATGAATCTAGTATCCAAGTGAGAACTGCTGGCTTTTAATGTCTGAGGCTGTCTCTCAATCAGAGTAAGTTTGTAAAACTTGGGGAAAAATTCACACAAGTGAATGTCCTCTTACTGCTCTTCTGTAAGTGCGGACTTTGCCTTTCCATAAAGTTTATATAAAATCTAGTTTTCTATTCTCAGCAAGCATAGCAGTTTAAAAATATGTAGGCTATCTAATTCTAAGCAGTGCCATTTGGCACTACTACAGAACATACAACCTATGTCATTTCTATTAATGGACATTAATCATACAGAATGCAGTCCTTTTGCTCTTGAAGATGTCATATGCGTGTTTCTAGATTTATATTAGTCTTTCAAACCTTTATCTTGCATAATTGTATCCATATCCGCTGTTTGGCATGCATGTGGTGCAGTCTTTGTTTTCATGTGCCATTTCCCCATTTTTGTTGAACAGGGCAGGCATTTTCCACTCACACAGCAACTTTCTACAAATTTGTCATCATTGAAGGAGTTACACATGCTCAGGAATAGGGCTGCACGATATGGAGGAAAATGCGTTATGTGATGCATGTTGGAAAATGTTATATGCGATAGACAATCTTATAATGATGTCATCGGAGTGTGTGGAATATCGGAACTCCACCACCCAAATAAATTGGAATTATTATTGGAATAAAAAAATTACGATCTATCCCAGGGATCACAAACATAGTTGTCTTTTGTTACAAATTGGATATAAACGTTGTATAATATGATTTTATTTTACCATTAGCAATGTAGCAGATATTTAAATTCATTTTAATTATTTTTATTTGTTATTAAAAAGTATATGAATATAAAGTTAATTCCACTATATTGTGGGCTATTCTAATAGAATCTTTGTTGTAAAATAGTTTATTTTATTTTTACACTGTAATTCATGTTCTTGTTAATTTAAAAAGGAGTTTATTCAGTCTGGGCATTAGTTTGAAAATAATGACCAGAAACGCTTGCCACAGACATTAGCTTTCTGCTTTGGTTTAACGTGCTTGTCAGTCTGTGCTGAACTGAGACTGAAAGGAATGATTTCATGGGATAATACATTAAATTGAAACCCATCCTTTGAAATATCCACACAGACCACAGTGGCCAATAAACAATCCAAGTTTGAGCAATGCAGAGTGAAATCACAGAACAGTGCTAGAGGGGGAAAATTCTCAGATTACCAATATGGTGGCTGATAAAGTTAATTTTTGCACCGATATGACTATGCAAAGGTACTGAGAAAGTGATTTCTTAAATGTTTTTGTCAAAGAATATTTGATATTATTATTATTATACATTGTCAACCAATTCTAGAAATGAAATGAGAAATTAAAGAATAAATAAAAATACATGACATCAGTCAAACATCAGTAGTACTGTTTAGCATCAGTCAAATGCTGACTAGTTTAATACTGCCAGTCAATTAGGGGCAGGTTGTAAAACAAGAAGCATTTACACCTGTTACACCGTATTGTTCTATACCTGTTACAACGTATTGTTCTATACATGTTCAGGGGACACTTTCAACATTGGAAAACTAGACTTTTAAATATTAAATTTTGTAAATGTAACCTCTGGAGTTGTTAGGTTGAGGGGGGTACCAAACTGCAAACCCTGAATAAAACAGTTTGGTGAATACATGTTTACACATTTTCTTCCACTGACAAGCTATGAAAGTAGCTACGTGGTTAGCTAGTTAGCCATAAGCTTGTTGTCACGGAGAGTAAAAGATGGATTTTATTTACTTTCCAGTGTTGCGTCTCACCAACTAGGTAACAACGTAGCATGAAATCAACACTCAACAGACACAATCTACCACCACACCGTTTTCTGCTGAGCTGCAAAATGATTCTCTGATGTTTACCTTTCAATCTGCTACGTTACTGACTGCGCTAACAAACTTTAACTGGCTAACATAGCAAACAGATGTGATAAACGCAAGTGACTCAATTAACGTTATATTGAAAAGGGGAAATTTTGGGGTTATTGTTTAATAACTTTCCAGTATGTATTTCACAACTAGTTAACAACTTACTGCGAAGACACCGCTTAACTCCGCACTGTTTGCAGAACCACGCTCGGCTCTGTAAACAGTGGAGTCGGAGCGTGCTCTGCTGGACAACTGACACCAACTCTAAATCACCCCAGACATTGTTTTCTGCTTTAGAAGTTCTAAAAAGAAAAGTTTTCATATCTGCGCATCTCAGAAAACATATACGCCAATACAGATTTATCTGTTAAAGGCTAATATCGGTAAATCGGTCGGGCAACATATGCTCAAATTATGAGCTCCATCGTTTTTAAGTTGACGCCCATGCATACTGCACACACACACAATGACAATCACGCACCCAGTCTATTCTCTGCTGTCTGCGTTGCCTTGAACATTACTGTATTCAAATAATTCCATTATCGCAAGCCCTTGTGATATGCGTTTTGCAACATGTAATTTGAGATATTACGATAAATTTGATATGTTGTGCAGTCCTAATCTGGATCTGTATAGGAATAGTTCACCCAGAAATTAAAATGGGCATAATTGACTGTACATGCTGTTCCAAACTGATATCACTTTATCTTGTATTTTATGCAAAATATGTTTAGTGAACATGTATGCAACTGTTAACCAGCTTCTCTCAGACAAGTGCAACATGTCAGGATTTCACTGAAAGATTACTTGGACCTAAATTTTGGAATCTTAAAAAGTCAGAAGACTTGGAATAGACCTTATTCACAGCAGGGCTATCTTTGATTTTTTTTTTTTTGACAGGAATGACAACAAGGCTTTTAGGAATAGCCATACTCTCAATAAGTTTTACAGTTGTTTGAAGTGTTTTAGGGTCGTTTTACTGGCGAAACAATGAAATATCTATATACAAAAAATACTATAGACAAAAAATTCCAGGCAACATGATTTGTGGAAAATCAGACGTGTCCTATGAGCTTTTTAGTAGCGTTACACAGTGCATGTCATGGAAGAGACTGTAAGTCTATCCCTTACAGCCTTGTCATTCCCATCAAAAATATATGATGCACAAATCCCATGGAGTGTGCTTGGTGATCCATTGCCAATATTTGAAAAGACTGACGAAATATTAAAACATCTTCTTTTGTGTTCCATATGAGAACTCATACAGGTTTAGAATGACATGCAGGTTGGAAAGTTGACGAATTTTCATTTGTTGGTGATTTTTTTCTTTTTTTTTTTCTTTCTGACTAATCTTTTAAACTGTAGACATTAGGCTTTTTGGTACTTTATATTGTAATTCCCTTCAGGTTGTTTCTCTGTCCCAGGTGGCTGCTGGATATAAAATGTAAAGTTCAACAGCCCTCAGGGAATGTCACAATCGGAGGTTACTAGGGTTGCAACTGGATGAGTTTTTCACGGTACGATAATGTCTCAGAAAATATCTCAGTATGTGGTATTACACAATTATTATGATCGGTTACAACGACCCTTAAAGGTTTTTTTTTTTTTGGTTGGTTGGTTGAACAAACGCTTTAATATAATTGAAACTTGAAACTTCTTTTTAATGGAAGTAGGTGTAAAAAATCTCCCTTTTGAAAATAAATAAGAAAGCTAACAGAATTATAATAATAATAAACTGAATTATAATCATGATAAAAAAAATGCATGTAACTATAACATGTTATATAACTAAATCATGTTAGTTTACATGTTAGCATAGCATGTTTAAATTCTAAATGAAAAATAACAGCAACTGTGGGAGCTTTAAGTAATGTCCTATGATTATCAACAATTAACATATACTGTATGTGTGCAACAGCACAGCCAGACAGCTCCTTTCTGTACCTTAAACTCAGTGGTTCTTAACTGACAGTTCAGGACAGTTTTTACATTGTAAATCAATTGGAAACCCACAATAGTAAAAACGTAACCTGTATTTAATGTATCCTGGGTTGCATTTCCTTTTATGCAGCATAGTTTTGTTCATGGTTTTGAAGTACAAGGATATGCGTCAAGTGACGTTATTGTTGTTGACATCGTTGAAAACGGACGATTACAGCGTTCAGTTAAAGTCTGCTACTGTTGCGTCAATGGTTTATATTTACAACGTGTTTTTGCAGCGGTTGAGTATTCTAACCAATCACTAACATGTCTGTTGAGGAATGAAACAGCAATGGCCAATCAGAGCCACTTAGATTAGTCCCCCGTGCTATCAGTAAAGACAACTGATCCTAATGTGCAAGTTTTAAACTGTCTGAACGCCCAAATGCTTGCTTTGTTCTAGCTCTGTTCACATGGCACACGAAAAATTATTAATGAAGAAACATCACCTGACACTTGAAAAGAATCTGTAAAACAAAAGCGAAAAGAACTTTGATTCATTGCATATTGCAACGCTCACTTTGATAATGGATGATAAATACACTGAAAATGAGCAACACGCCAAAACTAAAGCGACCCCGTTCTACAAGACACCGACGTGGTGTAAATAATTGATTTATTATGCTGATTAGACAGCTTTGTTTTTAATGAGAGCATTCACGGGAGTGCAGAACATTGTGCAGAGTGTCACTGAGCTTGCGTTGAAATGCAGGACTCAAACAGTGTAAACCTGCAGTGAGTGACCGTTTCATTGTATTGGGAGAGTTTGTCACGTTGCTCGATTTCTGTGTACAATTTTTGAAAATGTATTTACAGGTTTGTTTTGTCATGTTAATAATAGGCCAATGTGAATTTGATTCGTACAAAATAGCAAAAGTCATTCGGCTGAACTGTTCTAAGTGTTTTGGAGGTGTAGACAAAATAATGAATATGGTATATTTCAGGAATCACCGTCATTATCGCATCTGCTCTTCTAAGACCCATTTGCCACGCAGATTGGTAGATTTAACATTTTCACGAATGGCACAAACTCCGATAGCAAATGACTGTTTTTTATTAAAGTGCAACCACTGAGGCCAAAATTTATCTACCGATGATCTTGCATGAACAAGATCGCCATTTAAGATCTAATGGGATGAATGGTCCCCTGTCTCGCCACCTACGGTCTTACTGAATGCTTTAACAATTTAAATCATCTGTTAAAAAGTTTGAATATTGAATCTGCCATATTATTTCATGTACATTCACTAATAATTTAAGCAGATATCCATTTAAATATTTTGTATATTTGCCTTACCATAAACATTATTACAATATAAAATACAATATATTATAATGCTTAAAAGAAACTGGAGTGCAGCTCATATCCGCCGTTGAAATGAAGAACCACACGGTTGCTTGCTTTGTGACGTCATGGTAATTTAATATTTTAATCAACATTAATATAAAGTAAAATAAAGTACTTTCCTTCTTTTTTATGGGGTGTCCAGCCCTTTCACATTCCACTTGGAGAGAGACAATCAACAAAAATCGCGATTACAATATCAAGGGCAATAATCATCAATTATGATCATCTGCCTCTGTTGATATAAAATCAGGTCTAATTGATTCTACCTTCAGATTATTTCATATGAAATTATAACATTGTCAAAATATAAGTTACTTGTAAAATCATGAAACAATTTTCGTCAGCGGCCAAAATATCTTAAATGGAGAACCATGGCATTGTTCTTTCCCTCACTTATGTCAGACCCCCTCGCCTCGCTACTCCCTGACATTTTCTCCTCTGCGTGTGTGTGGCGCAAGTTGACGAGTCTGACGGGAGGTCAAGGAGATGCGCAGGTGAGATTCTCCGTTGCATTTTTTTTTTCTCAATACCGTAGATAAGCAAACGTACATGGTATGAAAACCATAAAGTTTCATACCGTGAAACCGGTATACCGCTGCAACCCTAATGGCTACCCACTTACACTGTGCCCTGGGGTCCATGGAATTATTGTGTTATTGATGTTATGTTTATGATAAAGTAGCTGGCAGGCAAATTTAGCAATGAAAAGAAACCTGTGGCATTTAGCTGAAATGGCAAAATAGACATTGGTTTGATTCTGGTTGGCAGCTGTGTGAAAGAGCAACATGAATCTGTTGTAGTACTTAAAGTTTCTCTCTAGGACAAATTGTCAATTCCGAATACAGCAGTAGTATTTTTTTAGTGTATGTGTCCTCAATGTCACCTCCCTTTTTAATACGTCTCTTCTGATACTCCGTAATTGCTACAAAAAAAATATATCTTGTAAAACTTCCTCCATAGTATTCCAGTGTTATGCCCCGTGGCTTGTGATGGTTGTGCTTTATAGCCTTGATCTGCTAGAGGAAAAGGGGGACTTGATGGCTGCTTCTTGTCCCATATGACCCTGTTGCAGGTACTCCGCTGGTAAGCAGACAAGTGCCGGGGCAGGCTGAGTGACAGCAGGTCACCCCCCCAAATATATGCCCTCTCCTGCTATCTGTATTATCTAATGCACGCAAGCCCTTGTTTTCATTCGTGTGACTGAAATGCTGCCCTTCAAACAGTTTAGAATAGAAATTGTCAGGAACCACTGAATATTTGTAGTGAAATTGTTGTTCAATTTATTCAAATCACACGTGAAGATCTTACAACTCACCTCAAGCAACAGAATCCATGTAGGCAAGCTTGCATAATAAAATGAGAAGACAAAAAGTCTCATCCATTTAATTACAGCAGCATTCTTTAAAAGAACCACTGTGAACAAATGGAGCAGCTCTACAGCCCTAACCCCCGCTTTCTCCAACTACCCACCCTTCGCATCCTGTGTCACCCTCACACTGTCTTTGTGCTCTGAGTTTCTCACCACAGAGACACCCCCTCCAATTCCATGCATATAATGTGTGCTCACAGAGGAGCACTGATATAAATTATGCCCAGCTGCAGTCAGAGCTTCTTGTGGGGGTTGCTGAAGAGGGGAATGAAAGGAATGCTACTGGTGAGCATTTGTGCAAGGAGCTTGTTTTAAGTTGTACCCCTCATTTTGCCATGATGCACACCTTTACTATGATGCACACTTATATCTTAAGCTGATACCCAAGAGACAAACCACAGGTGGCAATAGACATGCCATCTCTAAACAGGGTTTTAAAGCTCCCTATGAAATGGGGAAATTGTGAGGTAGGATTGGTTAATC
>JAVLUX010000009.1:22547500-22637500 GCA_032164185.1 Moxostoma hubbsi
TGTACTGACCATACTTTGGGCTTAAGCCATTATCTGATTAGGCAGCAAGTCGGCTGTATACATTTTAAAGTGCAGCCTTTGCGTGGCCACTACTGAAATAATATGCTGTCATTGCGGTGAAATCGTGGATTTTTTTGTAGTAAAATACGGAATTTTCTAGTTGAAAACATTTGAATTCATGAGTCTTGAATTGAATCGATTCACTTTCAACCCAAAGATTCACTCCCCTAGTTCCCACATTGAGTTTTACCTGTGATAAATGCCATAATCTATCAAATATTTTTCAGGAGTGGGGCATTGCGATCTTTTACAAACTTAATCGTCATGAAAACTAATTTACATGAGGAAGATCGCATTTATATTCAAATGACCATTAATTTTCACAAAACGTAACCCAAATCATAATCTGCTGAAAATCTTTTCAGATTGTCTGGATTCTGACTGGATTTGTAGCAAGTCCTATGGACGTCTTTATCATTACATTATTTTTTGTTGCTCCATAAAAGCCTATTTTGATAAATGATTGTGTGGATAAATAGGTATTCGAGTGCATTGCAATGTGTATTTTGCTGATTCCAGTGTTCGTGGAATATGTTGCAATGAGCACCTCAACTTCTGTCTTGCATCTGGATGCATAGCACTGCAAATCGCATGCAGATGGGCTTACCGCGTGTGTCCAGCATATCTGTGAAAACTGGATGTCATCTTGGAGTTCTGTTGCATTGCTGATGTTATGTTTTTAGTTCCTTCATTGTTTCTCAAATCAAAAATCACACAGCTGTCACCTCTTATGTGTTTGGACCCTCTTCCGTGGACTACGCAGTCAACTTCCGCCTTATTTTTGATTTGTCGTTTCAGCAATTTGGTAATCAAGAATTCGAGTAATTGTGACAGCCTAATTTTTTTATCTAATGTAATATGCATTAGGGAGTTTTTTATCTGATGGTATTAAAACGCAATGTAGGCCCTGCAAGTCCACGTTGGTTTCAGGAGAAAACATTGCAGGTTGGTTCTCCGACACAAATGTCTGGAAAAACAGCTCTGACTGCTTTCATGTTTACCTCTTGTTATGTGAAAACATGACTGCTTGAATGAAGGATAAAATCTACTTGGTCACCTTCATAAATAGGGAGATCAAATTGATAAAGGTCGTCATTTCATTAATTGATATTTTCTGTTAATTTCATTTAAGCACATTTCCATTAAGTAAAGATTGCATATTAAGAATCCTGTGACCTTCAATGTGATATTCTCATAAGATGGAAATGATGTCTGTGACCTATAATGCTCATTAAATATGTATTCATATTTATAAGACTATCAAACATTAATGACTGTTTTGTTGATCTTGTGAATATCACATATGTGCACATACAACTATATTCTGTGAGAGAATCAGCTACAACCTCAGTGTCAAGTTATTCGAGTCGTCCATGTGACGGCATGTAATCAGTTAGCATTTCAACTACTTGGCTTTCTTACATTTTGTGTAACTTAACTGTTAGGAAACTGATTTAGAAAACGATTATATAGAGTTGCAGGACTGTTGCAGTTGTCCCTTGCATTCACATCAGGCTGAAAACAGATGACCATGGCTAAATTAAATTTCTTTGTGTTATTAGGCCTATCTATCAGAGGATGTTTTTAAGTCTTTTCTCTCGAATTTTCTGTTAAGGCTTGTTATGCTGAGCAACAGTAGTCCCACCAGTCTTGCGATTGAGAAATCAAAACTGATCAATGGGTCTTGCGATCTGCATAGTGGCTCTTCAGGAAACTCTTGCTTTGTCTGCATGATTTATTCTCAATGAGCAACTTTACATGCACTCATTTTCGTCAATCCGAATAAATTCAGTAGGGACGTCCTCAACTAATCGAGTTCTCATTCTGCACCAGCTAGTTGACTTTTAAAAACACTAATAGCAAGTTGTTTATCTAGACTCCGGGCTTATATTATATGCATTACCGGCATATTAATGGCATCAGGTTTGGTTTCAATAAAGTCTCCAGTTGAGTGGAAATTTTATTTATATATATATATATATATATAATTTTTTTTTATTTTTTTTTTAATGCATATTCATTTTCTTTTCCTAAAAGAAAAGCAGAGTTTGTTGAAGTTATCTTATTTTTAAATAGTTATTGGAAACATTTTTGAATGAAATAAAATATTTAGGGGTGGGGGGAAAATCGATTCAATGATGCATCACGATTCTTTCTCAAACAATTCTGAATCAATCCTCAAAATCTGAATCGATTCTGAGTTCAGTTTAAACTGCGGCGCACGCCAAAGATAGATATTGAAAGAAAGCATGTTAAGCGCATACACTAAAGTCAAGGGCTCAAACGTGACTAAGTGCATCAAAACACATGACCATTACTGCCTGAATTAAACTACGATCCCAAATTTTTTTCACAACCCCATGCACATGGGAGCTGGAGCATCTATTCATGATAACATGCCAACAAACAACTTAAAAGACAAGCTTGCACCCGTTATTGCTTGATTTGCTCAGAACTGGGGCAAAAAATTAGGCAGCAGTTTTTCCCAATTTCTTTCTCCTCTTGCGTGCTGTCCATTTCACTGCTTTCTGCTTATTGCTGATCGCTCGCTTAACAGTACACACAGTGAACTTCTAACACTTCTAGTCTAAGAGCAAACAGGTGGAACAGTGCATAACATATGAGATGCTTGATACATTTCTGAAGCAACAACTGCACTCTTTAAACCGCTTTACCATCACTTGTGCAGGTGAGAAGCTGACAACTGCTCTCGCATAAGCAGATATTCTCATCCTGGACCAGCAACTTCCAGTTGTGGTTGTAGTTAAAAATTGTAATTAATAAGCATGGTATAGATTAAGTAATAATTGAACACTATTAAATGATTAACAATGCTTTAAACCATACAAATATTTTAATGAGTTTAAGCATTTAATAGTATTGATTTTGATAGAGAACCAAGATTTAGTTTTTAATAAAGGTTCTAAAGAAATAAAACTGAAAAATAGTGATACTCTACTAAACTATAGAACGGTTTATTTAATCCTGTTATGTTCACAGCTCATACTGAATGTAAAAGGCTGGTTTAAATAATGTGATCTGATTTTTGAAAACAGCCATTAAATAAAAGGGGGAAAAAAATAGAGATTGTTTTTGAAGAAATGTAAAAAATCTTTTGGAGGACAAGATGCATCGAGAATCGTTTTATAATTGAATCATTATACTTTTTCAGTCAAATCATGAGGCCAGACTCAAACCTCTAATACAAAGATGCCCAAACCAGGGTCAAATTTGGATTGTGATGAGCTTTGATTTGGCCCGCCTTGCTGTATATTACAAGAGGAGGGGGGAGAGGGAAAAAAATGCTATTGATGCAGCTTTTTATTGCATTACTATAGCAGATTGCAGAGTAGTGATTTTTATATAATGAAATCATAAAGGAGGGGAACCAGGGCAACTTTCATATTTTAATATAAAACCGTTTGCTGGGCCTGAAATTTGGTCTGCAACAAACTATTATTTTGATAATCGATTAATGATTATTAAAACGATTAATCGGTAGGTTTTAATCAATTATTCAGCTTTTGCAATGAGTTAAAAGGTTGTTATACATATTCTAACTAATTAAAAAAAACAAGGAAATCGCTACAGCTTTTGAAAATGTCTTAATGAACAATAGGCCAATCTGCTTTCTGATTTTGTCCAACTCAAATTCACAAATAAATGCTCTTACAGAATTTTTAACCTATTTGTTTCCTTAAATAGAAGTAAAATATACAAATAAATTCAAAATAAATAAATCAGCTGCATTGCAGACAAAAACAATGTACATGTTTGAATGTAAAAAAGGAAAAATCTACATTAAGGCTGCAGCATTAAGAGCTTCATTTGTAAGGACAAAAGGTTCTGTTAATGAAACGCATTAAGTAGCAATGTCATTTTTGGAACAGCATCTTTTTGTTTTTTTTTTGGGGGGGGGGGGGGGGGGGGTTGTCTCATAAGCACTGAATTAAAATGAAGAAAGGTCAGCATATTAACATGCTCACGTGACGCTTGCTCTTTTTTTTTTTTTTTTTTTTTTTTTTTTTTTGTGAGCAAATGTTTCTTGCGGCAGCGAAGATCCGTTCTGCTGGAATGGATATGGTGGGAATGCAAAGAAAGGATCTTGCAAGCTTTGATAGTGTAGGGTAGACGTCTTCAAGGGTCCAAATATGTGTGCCCGAACCCGAAGAGACCAGGCAATGTGCTATCCGGAACCGAGACACATCCGGCTATTATTTGAAATCTGGACCCGGACCCAGCCAGGACACACAGACCTGATATTGCTATTAACAAGTTAATTTACAAGTTGTGAAAATAAAACTTTGTGTCTTACCTTATGTAATGTTAGTAGCCTTCTCTCCTGTACCTGACCATGATGCATACAATCCATCTTCCTTGCCAAGAAAGTTGGTATAGTAACATCCATGTTGTTCCTCTCTTGCTGATTGAAAGAGCATGTATAATCCACTCATTATTTCAGCTTCAAAAGTCTACTTGCTGTCACTGTGGTGGATGACAAACACGACTTTGCAGCTTTTTTGTATCTCGCATAATGATAACTTCCACTGTTTGCTCTTTTGAGCTATAATAACGATTGCTCGTTCAGTGCCACGGCTGCTGACGTTAGCATTACTAATTTGCTGTCATCTGTGCTCTGATGTGTCTGACCATAGATTTTAGATATACAAAGCGAACAAACTCCAACCACAATATCTCAGTTGCGCCGACACCAATAATGCACTTCAGCTTACGTCATCTGTCAAACACCGATATGGTGGAATAAGTCCCGCTTTCTAAATAAAAGAGCCAATTGTCAGTTCGAAGTCATCGTGTCACTGCAGATGTTAAATAGACCCGGGATGGGTCCTCTGGTTTGGGTGGACTCGTGAAGACATCTAGTGTAGGGTAACATCCCTTATTTTCCTTCCACCAAATGAGGGGATCTTTTTTTTAAAAAAATAAATAAGAATTTGATTTTGTGATTCCAAAAAGTATATCTGTACTTCATGTCTCACCAACTGAATCTTTTTGGTCATTCTGGGACGACGACTCTTCAATGAGGCTGGTTTTGTCAGACTGAAGGAGGCTCTCTAGCACTGACTTTTCCTCTCTCCTGGAAACAATGACACTCTGCTCTTCCTGTGCACATTTCCAGAATTATTTTGCTGCTTTAATAGCAAGGATGTTGGCAGGTTTTTGTATCCTTATCCCCTGTTCAGCAGTCATAAACTAAAGCTTTCTAAACCTGGGTCTAGGGCTGCTGACAAAACAGATGTGTTGTCTTTGTCCTCAAAGAAAGCGTTGACATTGACCCCTTTGTTAGGGATGTGCACAAGTAGTCGAATATTCGTTCTGCAATAATTATTCGAATCTAAAAAATGCTGTTTGAATTTCGTAAAGTTTTGCTTTGTTGACCATATATAGAGAGAAGCATGTTAAATCCTGAACGCACAAACTAAAACTGGCAGATATAATGGAATGCACTGGGTGGCGCTGTTGTGTGTGGACACAAGTTGATTACATTTGTTGAGCAAACGGTTCTGTCAGTATGTTCAGATGGACACCAGAAAAGCAGGATATTGTGAGAATGAATGGATAATCAGTGTACACTTTACTCTCGTATATGTGCAGCTCATCATAAAGCAGTGTCCCTGTTGCAATGTAATTCTGTAAACAAACATGTTGTCCAGGTGGATGCTGCACTGGTGGTGGTCGAGGAGAGTCCCCTGTTCACTCTGTATAGCGCTTTTGAATTTAGTGTCCGAAAAAGCTATATGAATCTAAATGCAACATTCTTTCAACCCTTTGGCAGCTTTGTATAAAAAAGCTTTTTGTGGTGTTGATTCAAAACTTAGGGTTTGTTGAACAGACCTCTGTAGCCCTTTAACAAGTTGAGGAAGGCATGACAATGTTGCTCTCGACCACTAAGGAAAACAGTGGCACACTGAAATGTTTGTAGGCCCTGTGTCAGCTCTTCAAGCAGTGACCACTGAGCAGGCTTCAAGTCAAATTAATGTTTGCTCCATGTTGTCACCTCAGGATCAGAAAACATGGCAGTAAATTGTGTTTAAAATCTAATATGTTCATAAAACATGTATTGCGTCATCAGATATAGGTGTATGTATACATTCTAAAAGATTTTCATTTTTCTGTCCTTGTAAAGTCTTGATTGCAGTATGTGTTCAGGGTTGAATGCTTAAACCATTTCACAAAAGCCTTGTCCTTTCAAGTGGTCTCATATCCTTAACTATCATGGTCAGAATTGACTGTAAGAGTGGCAGCTTACTTGGGAGTACAAGTATTCCAACCCAGTAGAAAGTCATCAATAGGCCTACTGCTCTGCTTAGAACTTAAATTGAAAAGACAAACAAAAGGGCATCTACGTCATGACACCCAGAAGGTTAAAATATATCCATCTACAAACAAATATTCATTTACAAAGCAGAAATGAATATCTTTGCACAAAAATGAGGACGGGCAGAAGGAGAGTCTCAGTCACCATTTAATTAATTGTGTGAAAAAAAAACTGACTGATAATTCTGCCTAACAACTCCTTTTGTAAGTGTTATGAGAAACAAAATACTAGTCATGAGCTTGGTCAAACTTTTAACCACGCAAACAAAACTCACTTTTAACACTGATTTTTGTTGTTGCATAAACTAATGAAAAGATTTAACATTAACTAGCTAGCTCCAACTGGAGCACACACACATTTCACCGCTTCCAACGTCTCATGCTGGGATGTTTCCTCTTTAAATGTTTCAACAAGCTTTAGGGCTGCAACTAATGATTATTTTGATAATCGACTAATCTAACAATTATTAGAACGATTATTCAACTATTTTGGCGATTATTACAATGGTTAATCATTCGCTCTTAACAGACTATTCAACTTGTGCCTCAATTTAAAATGTGGAATTACACATGCTTACTAACAGTAAAGAGGACAAAATCATCTTAAAAATAACTCTAAATGACATCCACTGAATTACAAGGAGTAAAACTTCCTACTGTAATCAAGAGTTTTTGTCTTTCCGTTTAAATTATATAAAAATCCTTAAAACAAGATAGATTTGAGAAGCAACATATAAGATATTTAGACTTGCTTTTAGATAATGGGTCTCTAAATTCTCCGGTAAATGTGTCTTGTTTTAAGTAGGCTATTTTTAGATATTTTAAAATAAAAAAAAAATTGTATTCAACATTCTCCAATAGGGCTGCAATTAACGATTATTTTTATAATCTACTAATCTAACGATTATTAGAATGATTATTCAGTCAATTATTGCAAAGATTAATCATTATCTCTGAACTGACTAGTCAGCTTTTGCCTCAACATAAAAGGTTGTATCAAACATGCTTACTAACAATAAAGAGGACAAAATCATCTTTTAAAAAATTCCTCTAAATGACATTCACTGAATTAAATGGGAAAAACTACTTGGAATTTTATTGTTTAAAAATGTAACTGCAAAAAATCCTGTTATCAGTTAACATTATCTAAAAATACTTAAAACAAGATACATTTAACTGAGAAGCAACATAAGATATTTAGACTTGCTTGAAGAGAATGTATCTTAAATATAAGTGTTTTTTTTTTTAAAAGAAATTTGTATTCTGTATTTAGCATTTTTGTATTATTCTCTGCAATCTACATCACCTTAATCTGTTTGGAAAGTTTGGAGTGTGTCTAGACTGTGAGCTGGTCTTTCTTCCTCTTCTCAGTCAAGTGCGAGCTGAATTGCTGCTCTCCCGTGTCATTAGCATTTCAAAAGATCTCATATTGAAATATGATATGAATTATGAAGAAAATAATTGACTCCCTATTTTTTAAAGAAACATTTTATACAGTAAGGCACAAAGTTAATGGAATAATACACAATAAATTAACTACACAGTATCAAAAGTGTAGCCACAATAATTTACCCTTTCGCAAGTACAATCAAGCTGGTATAATCATGCAATGCTGGGCTCAGACGCGTACGATCAAACCAGTGTGATCTGTGTTCATGCTGATGTTTACCAGCAAAGAGGTGTGTGTGTGTGTGTGTGTGTGTGTGTGTATAAAATATATGGGCTGTCGATTTATTGATTAGTTTGACTAAAAATAAGGCGTTAAAAAAATTAACACCATTAATCGCAATGCCCCCGGACCATAATATGGAAGATTCCTGAGAAATGCAAGCTTGTAGTACCACCTGTTTACTCCAGAGGGCAGTAAGTGCAACTTCAGCTGCGTGGCAATGCGCAGTTTATACAGTGATGAAAAACACCCTTGAGCAGCAGAACAACACAAACATGCATTACGTTCTTGAGTCCAAAACACTTGATGGAGCGCAAATCCGAACTAAGGGATCTCAATATGTGTTCTAAGTATTAAACTATATTTTACTTGACACAGTGACCTAAAACAAATTGTTTGACAGAACGCATCCAAGAGGCTACACAAGCATGTCTGACGCAGGTGTTCATTGACGGGTCATTAAACAAGCCCTCATAATGAATCTCGAACTGATTGTCAAATACACTTGTGTAATGGATTGCTGTGAACTGTATGCCAATGATTGTCTTATGTCCAATAATATGGTAGTAAACAATACATTGTATTCTAAAGCTTCTTTTGTATTGTCTTATTAATGATTAACTCTTCTGCTACAAGAATGTAATGTATTTGTATTGTAATTTTAATTATCTGAATATTTTTAAATTATATATATATATATATATATATATATATATATATATATATATATACACACACACTCACCTAAAGGATTATTAGGAACACCATACTAATACTGTGTTTGACTCCCTTTCGCCTTCAGAACTGCCTTAATTCTACGTGGCATTGATTCAACAAGGTGCTGAAAGCATTCTTTAGAAATGTTGGCCCATATTGATAGGATAGCATCTTGCAGTTGATTGAGATTTGTGGGATGCATATCCAGGGCACAAAGCTCCCGTTCCTCCACATGCCAAAGATGCTCTATTGGGTTGAGATCTGGTGACTGTGGGGGCCATTTTAGTACAGTGAACTCATTGTCATGTTCAAGAAACCAATTTGAAATGATTTGAGCTTTGTGACATGGTGCATTATCCTGCTGGAAGTAGCCATCAGAGGATGGGTACATGGTGGCCATAAATGGATGGACATGGTCAGAAACAATGCTCAGGTAGGCCGTGGCATTTAAACGATGCCCAATAGGCACTAAGGGGCCTAAAGTGTGCCAAGAAAACATCCCCCACACCATTACACCACCACCACCAGCCTGCACAGTGGTAACAAGGCATGATGGATCCATGTTCTCATTCTGTTTACGCCAAATTCTGACTACCATCTGAATGTCTCAACAGAAATCGAGACTCATCAGACCAGGCAACATTTTTCCAGTCTTCAACTGTCCAATTTTGGTGAGCTCTTGCAAATTGTAGCCTCTCTTTCCTATTTGTAGTGGAGATGAGTGGTACCCGGTGGGGTCTTCTGCTGTTGTAGCCCATCCGCCTCAAGGTTGTGCGTGTTGTGGCTTCACAAATGCTTTGCTGCATACCTCGGTTGCAACGAGTGGTTATTTCAGTCAAAGTTGCTCTTCTATCAGCTTGAATCAGTCGGCCCATTCTCCTCTGACCTCTAGCATCAACAAGGCATTTTCGCCCACAGGACTTTGTAAACCCTAGAAATGGTTGTGCGTGAAAATCCCAGTTAACTGAGCAGATTGTGAAATACTCAGACCGGCCCGTCTGGCACCAACAACCATGCCACGCTCAAAAGTGCTTAAATCACCTTTCTTTCCCATTCTGACATTCAGCTTGGAGTTCAGGAGATTGTCTTGACCAGGACCACACCCCTAAATGCATTGAAGCAACTGCCATGTGATTGGTTGATTAGATAATTGCATTAATGAGAAATTGAACAGGTGTTCCTAATAATCCTTTAGGTGAGTGTGTGTGTGTGTGTGTGTGTATGTGTGTATATATATATATATATATATATATATATATATATATATATATATATATGCAAACTGTTTTATAATCTTCTTTTCAAGCTTTTGTCCCATGGTTTATATACTATCCATAGCTCTTGTTTTCATCTTCACTCAATGTTATTGTTCAGCAGCCAACTCCATGTGTTTGTGTTTTTTTGGAAGTAACTCTTGACCCCCTTCTGTTTTCCCTTTTCCTGCCCTCAATACCCACCCACATTTTCAATTACAGTAGAACATGGGATAAATCATTACCACATTTTGGTTAAAAGTAATAGTTTTTTATTTATCATTTAACAGTTCAAATCACAATCTTCAAGAAAAAAAAAAGTGAACTTTAATTGTGCAGCTCTACTCTAAATTAAAGAGTTATTACTGTGAGAAATGTAGTTAGATGCACATTATTAGTAGTATTTTGTAAAAAATAAATAATAATTTGGTTTTGTTTGTTTAAAATGGACTAAGCATTTGTTTGAATGTCATCTCGTGCATGGTCCTTGAAAATAAATGAGCATGAAAAATCCTTGAAAGTAATTGAATTTCACTTTGAACCATATGTATGACACCAGCACGGAGGCCCTTTCTGTTTCACGAGTGCTGTTGAACTTGCACCAGCCAGGAACCGCCGTCACGTCCACGTGCGATTTTGATTTCTCAGCTGTAATGTGAGCTCATGCATGAGGCTGTGCAGTGATTGGATGGAAGAGATACTTATTAGTGTATTGCACTACAAATCACAACTCTTGAGTTTACTTGTAAACCTCGTATTTTATTGCTTCAAGATTTGCGTTTAATAAGGATGAACAAAATTGTTCAAATTAAAAAATAACCACTTTAACCTTAACAATTAACAATGAGTGCTATAAATGTTTTCAATGAGGTGCGCGCGTGTGTGTTGCATGATTTAATCATATCGCAATATCAGCCTGTGCGATTATATGATGGTAAGTGCTGCGATTTTATTAAATAAGTGCATGTGTGGACGTGACAGCCCATTCTCTCTTAGAGCTGTTTGCCCATTTTCTACACCGCTAATAAAAAGATGACCATTCAGTCTACACACATATGTGTGTGTGTGTGTGTGTGTGTGTGTGTGTGTGTGTTAACATCTCAAATATGTTTTGGGGTGTCATGAACTCTGTACCCCTTCAAATCTGTGGACCCGCTGGCAGGTCCAAAAGGCTGTGCTATGTCGTGAATAAAGTTCATGCTTACATTTTAATGTCTCCAAATACATAATTCAGACATATGGGGTATTAGTTTGGAAGATTAGAATCATAACTTTTTATAGATAACAATCAATTCTGCGTTTGTTACATAAAAAAATTAAAGCCGGAAAACATTAAAACATTTTACTTGCTTTTGGACTCGTAAAGAGAAGGAACTTACATTTCTAGTGATACCTAGATTGAGCTTGTCGTCCACTCGGAGGCCAAGATATGAAACAATGGGTGTTTTGCATGAACTGATAATTGCGAAGGTTAAAATGCATTGGAAAAGCATCTACATTTCAGATGATCTTTTTGTGGTCGAAGGTGATGAGGAAAAAATTATATTTTCTAGTTCTTAATGCCATCTAGTGGAATAAAATGAGATTATTTGGAGGGAGACTGGGTGAACAGGACCAGAATTACATGTTTACAAATTTAGGACCATTTTTTTTTCTGTTCATCATAAGATTGTAAACATATGTAATATTTATGAATAATTTGGTGTTTCTGAGAAAATTAGGCAAATTTTTGACAATTGGTCCTTTGTGTAAATGGTGAGTTTTTAGCTTTATGCCCATTCCTCTTACAATAACTAGGCATCCCTGAATGAGAGTACAAAGTAAAGGCTGGTGGATGAGTTGTTTACAGATGTGGAATTAAGGCTGCATAAATAGATGTGGTATTAGGGCTGCACAATTTATTCGTATTTTAATGGGGATTACTGTTTCTACCTCATGATTAAGCAAAACCATCTGCACAATTAGCAAGCTAACAGAAATGATTGGCCAGGTGAAGTTGCTCAATTTCTGTGCTGCTCTTCTGTGAAATTTCAATGGCTGTGTCTATGGATGTCGGACCAAAGCACAAACTCTTTCAAAGTCTATTTTCCACTCAACCCACCCTTCACGCTTAAGTTCCCCACTGACCAATCACTTTTAAGCATGCTCTGAAATCTGGAGCTGCAGAGCTTTGAGTACCGGATGTGTTGTATGTGCACCACTCTGATCTGTAGTGTAATACACATAATCGTAACGCGCACAAGTATAATGATAGTGTTTCAGTGGTCTCAGAGAAGTTCTGTACTCCATACACATGAATTCCATACACAGAACTAAGGTGCTATGCGGTCGATTCATGCTCATTGCTAACATGCGTTGACCATTTTATTTAAAGAGCTCCAGATTTAAACTTCAGTTGCACATTCATGTAATTCCAAATATGTTTGGCCATTACAAGATTCTAAACAAATCTCTGTTACCCCCATGGCTCCGTTTTGTGTTGACCGAGGAAATGAAAGCGTTTCACCACATTTGGAAGGAGCACGAAGCTGTTGTCAACAGAAACAACCACACATCGTTTTCTGCCAAAAAGGCTTTAGACCAAACAGCAATGCTGTGTGCTAAATTATTACAGAATATACAGTTGAAGTCGGAAGTTTACTTACACCTTAGCCAAATACATTTAAACTCTTGTTTAAAAAAAATAATAATAATTCACAATTCCTGACATTTAATCGAAAACATTCCCTGTCGTTGGTCAGTTGGGTTCACTGTTTTAATAATGTGAAATGTCAGAATAATAGTAGAGATTTATTTCCTTTTCATCACATTCCCAGTTGGTCAGAAGTTTACGTACACTTTTAGTATTTGGTAACATTCCCTTTAAATTGTTTAACTTGGGTCAACCATTTTGGGTAGTCTTCCACAAGCTTCTCACAATAAGTTGCTGAAATTTAACTGGTGTACATGATCGCATATGATTTTTCAGTTCTTCCCACAAATTTTCTATAAGATTGAGGTCAGGGCTTTGTGATGGCCACTCCAATACCTTGACTTTGCTATCTTTAAGCCATTTTGCCACAACTTTGGAGGTATGCTTGGGGTCATTGTCCATTTGGAAGACCCATTTGCAACTTAGGTTTAATTTCCTGGCTGATGTCTGGAGATGTTGCTTCAATATATCCACAATTTTCCTTCCTCATGATGTCATCTATTTTGTGAAGTGCACCAATCCCTCCTGCAGAAAAGCACCCCCACAACATGATGCTGCCACCCCATGCTTCACGTTTGTGAATGGTGTTCTTCAGCTTGCAAGCCTCACCCTTTTTCCTCCAAACATAACAATGATCATTATGGCCAGACAGTTAAATTTTTGTTTCATCAGACCAGAGGGAATTTCTCCGAAAAGTAAAATCTTTGTACCCTTGTGCACTTGCAAACTGTAGTCTGTCTTTATGGTGGTTTAGGAGCAGTGGTTTCTTCCTTGCTGTGCAGGCTTTCAGGTTATGTTGATATAGGGCTTATTTTACTGTGGTTTTAGATACTTGTCTACCTGATTCCCCCAGCATCTTCATAAGGTCCTTTGCTGTTGTTCTGGGAATGATTTGCACTTTTCGCACCATACAACGTTTTTCCCTAGGAAACCGAATGTGTCTCCTTCCTGAGTGGTATGATGGCTGCGTGGTCCCATGGTGTTTATACTTGTGTACTATTGTTTGCACAGATGAACGTGGTACCTTCGGGCATTTGGAAATTGCTCCCAACAACATTTTCTGGAATTATCCATGCTGCTTTAAGGCACAGTTAACTTGGTGTATATAAACTTCTGACCCATTGGAATTGTGACAGTCAATTAAAAGTGAAACGGTCTATCTGTAACAATTACTCGTGTCATGCACAATGTAAATGTCCTAAACGAATTGCCAAAACTATAGTTTGCTAATATTAAATCTGTGACATGGTTAAAAAATGACTTAAACCTAAGTGTATGTAAACTTCTGACTTCAACTGTATTACTATTATAAATGGGGCTGGGTACTAATACAAATTTTTTCAATCTCAATTCGATATCGATTCATATGGGATATTTTTTTACAATATCCATTTTTCTTGCATATAAAATAAATGATCTTTAAGCTTTTTAATTATAAAAACCATCTAAGCAACCCTTCTAGGTTGAATTTGAGGATATTATTTATACAAATTATAATTTAACATTAGTTTTTCATCAAACTGGTTACATTTTAGCCTTTGAAAATTTGTCAGATTCAGTCTATTCCATGAATTAATGTCCTGCAATTGCATATGTTGCATAATATTTGTTGCATTTTTATTATTATTTGCTTAATTTGTTCTTACATTGAAATGTAGAACATGTGCTTAATCGTACTCTCTCTCTCTCTAAGACAAGCACATATTAATGAGATAAGACGTGCGTGGTTTCATTAGCATATATACATGTGTGATTTAGAATTAAATGTTTCTTTTTTTTATCATCAACTGACTTTACGAAAAAAGAAAGGTTATTAAAATAGACCATTCAATGACATATCTGTGGATTTTGTCTTTGGACACACACAGAACGAGTTAAACTAAACTTACTTTCACATTGTACTCCTTTTGAGAGACAATGTTCCGCACTGATTTTGTTTTTTTTTATCTTTTAAGCCCAGAAATAATTGTGTGCTCAATTTTCTGAACTGTATATGTGACTAATGGGAATATTCTAAACTATTGTATTGCTTTAGAAAGATACTTTTCTATCTCTAATTCACTGGCAATGTATTATTCAGTTTAACACTTTCTATGTCAGGGATCTGTTTTAATAATAAAATGTCAAATTCTAGGAATTTTAATGTTTGTCGCAAAGCGGGCCATTTTTCTCATAACTATTTACACACTAAAAGGGTCATGAAGCGGGTCTCGTCAATAGTTTGTATGCCAATGGTTTGCCTTTCCGTTTGGCATGCAACTGAATTAACAGGCTGAATTACTATGATAAATGATTACTGCAATAGTTAAATATAATTACAGGTGCGACTTACGAGTTACTTCAACATTTCTAAATTACACAAATAAAAAATAAAAAGCATGTTCATCTCTTGCTTGCTTTAGCTCGTGTTTCAATGATTACCGCTCAAGTATTGATGCCGAGATCTGATTATATTTTATATAGAAAGCTAGAGAGCTAGAAAGAGCGTGCTCCCATGCATGGTTGCCAGATTTCACAAAATATGTATAACATTGTGGAATATTTTGCAAGTGTACATCTCTAATTGGGGGGGGGGGGGGGGTGCTTTTATCTGGCATTCCGGAGCATGTTAAACACTTGTGGAAGCACTTTAGGTCCCAATGCAAGATAACTCAAAAATCTATTGAAAAACACTTTTAGGATAAATAATCCACAGGCCATATTAAACCATGTGGATGGCCGTAAATTGCCCATGTCTGTTATAGACCGCTTAAATATTTTTGTTTTGGTGTGGCAAGGAAATTGGCCGTATGAGGATATTTATGTCTCTGGTCCTAATTGGCTGCTGTCCCCACTACTCTTCCCTTTGTGTTCCGCATGCGGTCTGGTCAGGGGCAAGCCTGGCCACCCACAATCTGTGGGTATGCGAGTAAGTGTGCACATCACTGCGCTCTTGCTCTTATGACTTGAACTTGTGCTGCTCCTCACAAGGTGTGGCCCTCCAGAAGTTAGTTTTTTCAAAAATATCGGTACTCCGGTACCAAGTTGGTACTCAAACAAATTTTTTTTTACGGTACCAGAATTTCTGAAGGTACCGGAGTACAGAGTACCGGGCCTACCCGTATTGGTATTGGCACCGACTACTGAAATTTTGATACCGTGACAAAACTACCAGAAGGAGTCGCTTTGGCACTCTGCCACATCTGCCACTCTCCAAAGAGAATTGGGTGAATGGTCAGCCTGCCAGCTTAGATGCCAAATCTCATCATAGGGATTCAAATTTGCTGCTTTTGGCATGGCTCTAGGATCTCCCTCCCCCACCACTGATGTGGTGCAGCTAGAGCGGCGTAGTTCTAGTGCTGCCTCTGGGGAATAGGGACTGATTTATGGCTGTGGTGTTGTGACTCATCTTCCTGCTCTAAACTAGAGCTGTGAGGAGATTAAAGCTGTGGTCCTGTCACCCAAAGGCAGTCATCTCCTCTTCCTCTTATTACTCCTTCCATTGAGATTAGCTGTGGCTGTAATGTCACCCTGTGTCACCACCTTCAGGGCTTCAGGACCTGGGCTGAGGTTAAAAGTTTAGTAGAATTTGCTTCAATGGAAGTCCACCACTACAGGATCTTGTTTGCATTTTTCTATAGAGTGCAATAGACCGCAACAGGACAGGTTTTTTAAAACTTTGCTTCAACGATAGGACGATGTCTCATGGAACACAATCATGTAAAGATTTCTCTCTTTTAATTCAGAAGTCTGAACTGTTTTCAAGAATTGTTGTCCTATGAGAATGTGGCAAATAATTTCAGAACATCTCAGGAGTTGCTCAGTTTAGTTTGCTTTATTTCCACGAAACAGTTTGTGCTTAACATGCATTGTGATGGCAACTCTGCAGGTTCACTTTATAGCCTATACATGTGTATACATCCAAAACAAGTTCACCTTGAACCTAAAATGTATATTTCTGTTATTATTATCATCATGTTTACATTTATAATTGTCTTTATCTAAAGAAATATTTTGAACATTTCCTGCATTTCGCCCAACCCTAGTGCATCATCTGAGTGAGCAGTCGCTGCTGGGCTCTTTTGGTGTACTTTGATTGCTGAAACTCTCTGATTGGTGGATTGTTTCCTTCGGGATTCAGGGATAGTGTAGTTTTTCACCAGACATTTTTATTAAGTTGAAGTAACACAGACTGGTGGCTTCAGCTGAAGCATACATTGATTAAATACTGACCTTTGTGAGATCCAAGATTGTTAAAGGTTTGCAAGTCATTGTTGTTAAAAATCAGTTTGTCTATGGAGAAAATGCATTGGATTTCTACTTGGAACACGACCATATCACTCTGAAATAGGGCAGTCAGTGAAAAAGACCTCTTTGTGTAGGTCTACTGGTTTTG
This sequence comes from Moxostoma hubbsi, assembly GCA_032164185.1. Taxonomy (NCBI): domain Eukaryota; kingdom Metazoa; phylum Chordata; class Actinopteri; order Cypriniformes; family Catostomidae; genus Moxostoma; species Moxostoma hubbsi. The sequence goes on from JAVLUX010000009.1 coordinate 22,564,603, forward strand.
GTGAAGTTGTGCAAGTCTGAATCGTTTATTTGCTATTTATGGTTTGTAGCAGGGTGACTGTAGACTGTGATATTGCATTACAGGAAGTCTTGACACCTCCTGCCACGCTGCATGACCACGGTTCATTACGAATGTGAAGTTATCTAGTTTTGCTCTTGTTCTTTTGTCTGCTTAGTTTATGGCCAGAATTATTTTTTATTTTATTTTTTCTATTGTTATTTGTTTCCATAGTGCCAAATAACTTAATGTACTCCGTATCAACCACAGCTTTTTGGAACAGCAACTTTTTAAAGTTATTTAAAAGACTGCATGCTAAAGCTTGATTTTAATTGTGGTTCTTTGATCCTTAGGTTAGGCTGGTCAGTGTAGATTTTCACGTGGATAGTTTTAGTTGCCATTTGTCTAAAGAGAGAGGAAAATTGGGGGTTGTGTGAATGAGACTGAACATGGAACAGAATGGGAGGAGTATTGGCCAGGGGAGGGACATTTTCTTGTGGGGTTGTTGAAGTTGAGGCAACGCATTCTTTATCCACCTCACACACACCCATGTAGTTGTGGTTTACTAGGACATCCAGTTCTGTAACAGGTTGCCTTGTCCCCCACCCCTGCTTGGTTCATCTCGTATCTACATAATTCCCCCTGCTCATCTGATTACCCCGAACAGGTGATGAGCAGGTTAAGGACACAAACCTCACACTCCTCAAATACTCGGGCAACGCAAAAATACAGAAAGATGAATACAGACAGCAACAGGGCAGGTTTTAAGACTTTGCTTCAGCAGGTGGGCTGCCTGCTTGTGTTCCTGCATCTGCCTGCCTGGTCTGGCAGCTGCTGTTGTTTAACTACCACTACTTCTGCTGCCTCAAACCCTTTGTTCTTCCCCACCTTCAGCGAATTGTAAAGAATGAATGAATTTAGGCTTTGTGCCTGTGTGTTTGTGTGCGCGCATGTGTTTTGGCCCTTTTGTTTGGAAGCAGAAGGAACAGAGTGTGGGGGCTGGGATCAAAGGTTGGCAAAGAGTCAGTTACAACTGATTTAACTGTGAAATCCCCTCTGTCTCACCACCCATCAACTGCTCTTGTATCTTTCAACAGCTGTGACTCACGGGCTGAATATTTTTTTTAAAGCATGGCTAAAGTGAACAAAATGGAGCTATTTGTGTTAATGCTCTCTCTCTCTCTCTCTCTCTCTCTCTCTCTCTCTCTCTCCATTCCTTTCCAGGTGCCTGACGCTGCGTTCTCCGAGAGAATTAAGGAAATATGGAGTGACATGCTGCAGATTAGTTAACGGATTTGCGGCTTTGGGGACATCCACCTGTGTGAGCACACATTCCCTGCCCTGCTTCTGAAGCTTGGCTGCCCAACAGGAGCACTGCGGCCATGGCTGACCCAGGGATGATGAGCCTCTTTGGTGATGATGGGAATCTGTTCTCTGATGAGCTGGAGGTCCTTGGGGACTGTGGCTACCCCCAAGGTCAGACAAATCCTATGAGTCAACAGATGCCCCATGAGAACCAAGGCTACGGGCAGCTGTCTTCTCTTCACCTCTCCTCAACTGCTGTTCCTGGACAGGCCAAGCACGGCCACCATTTTGACCATTTCAGTCAGTATGAGCAGCCCAAGATGCATCCAATGGACCAGCAGGGGGGCCGGATGATGGGGAATGGACCAGTAAATGGCATGTCCTCCCCTCACTCCCGCTTTCATGGTGCTCCACCAGTTGCAGGAGGGGCTGGAGGGCTTCACGTTTATCCAGGTGCACAAGGAGATGGACATAGCCAGTCATTCTCAGACAGTGGAAATGCATGGGTCCCTCAAGCAATGCAGGTGCCTGAACAAGTGAGACCCCCTTTCCAACAGCAACCTCCACAACCCTCTTCTCACCAAATGGGCCCTTATATCGGTCGTGGTGAGTATGCCATGCAGGGCCACAACCAGACCAAAACGCCTCCAAGAATGAACCACTTTCCACAAGGCCTCCCTCAGGAAGCCAATAATTTCATGGGTCATGTGGGCATGACCCAAAATCCCGGCATGTCTGGACCCCCCATGTGCCACCCAGCTCAAACTACTCCGCAGCATCAGCAAGCTAATCAGCAGTTTCTCCACAGGCCTGTCCAGGCCCCGGTCCATCCAGAGTCTGTGGCTAGCCACAACTCTCAGTTCCCACAAAGCCCTTCACGACAACAGCAGCAACAAGTCATGGGCGGGAGAACCCACCAAAACTTGGGATTTATCATGCACAACCAGCCAGTCTCTTCCAACACTGTAAACAGCTCAGGACAGTACCCTCCCTATCCTCCGTACGGCAACCTTAATCAGGGATTAGCCAACACTTCAGGGATAAGTCCCAACTTGAGCCTTACCACCAGCAGCAACAGTAACCCTAATGCGCCTGTGACCCAGGTGCAGCGCTACCCTGCTCCAACAGGGCCCCAGAGCTATCAAGCTCCTGGGGCTCAACAGGGACCAATGCACCAGCAGCCCATTCATGTGAACCAAATCAACACCCAGCCTATGCACCCAGTCCAGAGCCAAGCTTCAGCTCAGCAGTCGCTGCAGCAACAGCATCTAGCACCTCCACCTCAGGGATCATATGGCTCCCCTCCTTCCATGTCACCTATGAGGAACCTGGCTACCCCTGCAGGCACCCCTCCACCCCAGCAGGGCTGCCCACCAAGTGCCGGTATGGGAACTGATGTGGGTGTCTACCCTGGTGTGCCACATCAATCTCAAGGCCCAATGACTCACCCCCAGAGAGGTGTTGGCCCAATGAATGCAGCACAGCAGCATCCCCACCACCAGCAGCTGCCATCACATCCCTCACACCCACAACAACACCCACATCCACCACCCACCCAGATGTATGCTGCTTTGTCACCTAATCACAGGGCCACTAGTGTACAAGGAAGACCTTCTGCAGGACCAGATGCAAACCACGTAGAACCACCAGGCCCACAGGACCAGAGGCTGCTTTCCCAACAAGCGCAGCGACACCAACTGCAGACACCCCCATTGCCTTTCCAGCAGCTGCAGCAGGTGCATACCCCTCCCACAATTCCCCCATCACAGACACACATGGCTGCACACCATCAGAGCTCACCTCCATCTCAGCAGGCATGGGCACCTCCTCACCAGTCACCTCCATTCATGCAGAAAGTGCCTCACATGCAGGTGAGTTGTAGAAATAGATCATACCTTCCATCCTCATTTATGTGTGTTTATCTTGCTTTTGGAAAGTCTGCTTTGTGCTTGTGGGTGGCAAAGGCATATTTGAGGGTTTCTGTTGCCGACTGTGGAGCCGCCTCTGCCCCTGTGGGTGCACAAGAGTGTGGGAAATTGATTTTTACAGCTGTTTGTTTACTCCTCACTGCATATCCTGGCCTCCCCAAGACACAGGCGCCATAGTGCTAATCTCCTAACCCCCACCCCTTCCCATTTTAAAGGGGAAATGCTCCCTCCCTGCTCGCACCAAGCATCACACTCCTCCCCCGTCTGCCCTCCTTCCGTTCCCCTCTCTATCTGTGTCTGTCTGTATCTTTTCTGTCTCTCTCACTCTCTACTCTGTTTGCTTTGCCTGTCTCGGTGGACTCATGCGTGAGTTAATGGCGTACAGCAGGATGTGTCCTGTTGGGAGGGTGGAAGAGGGAGCCAGTGGGGAAGGGAGGTTAGCAGCTCTCAATAGCTGCCTGTGTCACGTGCTTCTGATGCCATTAGCTTGTTTTGCTCTGAAAGCCTCTTTCTCTGGTGACCCATTCACACACAGTGGCTGCTGTTATTCCTGCATGCATATACAGCACAGCTTTTTTTGTGGTGTTTGTTTCTCTTTATCTCTTAAACCACCATTCACAACCATAGTGCATTGTCAGTGATTGCCTCCATTTTATTGTGTCCTGATAATGTTTGTAGTTGACATTAATGTCAGTATTAATTGATCCACCTCACTTGTGACCTAGAAGAAACATGTATTTTAAGTGGTGTGCACCACTTGGGTACATCTCTATCTTGTCACTAAGTTAATAAGTCATCATGTCTTTGTGTGGATTGTAAGTTGCCTAAGAAAATGTATCCTAGTATTTTTTTTGTCTTTCTCATGTTGTGTGATTTAAAGCTCACCTTTAGCCCAACTAAGGCAGCATTTAATTCTTGATATTGGGTTATCTTATTGCTGAAACCTGCAGTAGCTGTTAAATATTTACATATTAAGTGTTTTGTTTAATATTTACTTATACAACATTTATGACAAAGTGCTCTTTTCTTTCACATAACAAGGGTGATAACAGCCCTCTACACTAAGTTGGCATGAAGAGAGGCAAATTAGTTCATGTCGGGAGATTAAGAATAGCATCAACGATGGCTTTCCTTTGCGCTTCTCAGAGGATTTGCAGAATTTACAGCATTCACTTCTTGTGTTGCCTCTTACTATTAAATGACAGATTGGTATCAGTTATAGAATAGTTAGGTTTGATGACAAATAAATGATTGTGACCTTTAAGTAGAGCAATGCTTCATCTGAGGGAACGGACTCATCATGGCTCCAGCTACTGTATTTAAACTGATAGCAAGTGCAAGTTGAGAACTATAAAAGATAGGGCCAATGATTTTCCTGGTCGACTAGTAGTCGTTAATTTAAGCCATTAGTTGACTAGTCACACATTTATGATATTAATATAATTACTTGAACCATTTTCTGATGCCCCCCAACATATATTTATTTGAGTTCCAGGGCTGAGAAAGAATGTTTTAAGTAACATTGCTAACACTGTTCTACATTACAGAGAAATGCTAAACCATAATAATGAGCCTTTAAAATAAACATTTTACAAGCGCACACACGAAGCAAGCCGCAGCAACACCGGCAAAAGCGGTAATGATTCTGAATGTGACGGAAAAACCAGAAAGGATACTGGACATTTTGTGAATTTATAGAGAGAAATGCACATTCGGGTTGAGCAAACAAAGTCAGAGTGATCGCCAATAACTGATGCCTTTAACTAGGGCTGGGTGATTAAAACAATATCAATATTTATCGCAATAAAAAACTCCATGATATCTACTATAAGCTTTTGAGTATTTTTGATATTTAGCCTGTGTTCTACATCTAGACATGCATGCTGCTAAAAACACTAGCAGTTTGGCTTTATCGTATGTTTCCACTGGCTCATAGTGAGCGAATGTGAGCAAGCGCTTTCCTTCATATGGATGCAGAGCGTCAAACTCGCAAGGTGGGTTGTAAAATTGACAGCAGCATGGGGCAAGCGGTTCCCTAGCGTTAGTGGATTTGTGCGGATTTCCTCCGTGTCAGTGGAATCGCAGCCTCAGACTGTAGGAAGTTGCTATTGCCCCTGCTACGCAGGGCACCACATTCCTGATCTCATTCCGGAAATAAAAAAAATTGTTCAAAGTTTGAAATCAAGGTGGCTTTATTGTGTAGGCCTAACCCTGCTTAACAATAATTGTCCCATATTACCACCTAGTGCACATACAGTGTGTGTTTTTTGGTTGGTCGACCAAGACTAAGACTCTTCTCATTGTTGTGTAGGTATGTGTACATTTGTTATGTAAATTGTGTTGTGTAAATATGTTGTTATTGTAAAGTGGTTTATGTCTCGTCACTGTCATTACTGCAATGTTGCTCAGAACTGCACACAAGAATTTCACCTGCTGTTGCACTCGTGTACACAGTAGTGTGACAAAGTGATTTGATTTGATTTGACTAATGGTTAGGCGACTATCAGGGGGCAGCACTAATAAAAGACTTGCATATAGGAATGCATGAGCTGTTTAGTTAAGGCTTTAATCCAGTGGACTGTGCATGAGTAATGGACAGCCATGTTTATGATTCCTTTTATTTCCCATTTATCATTTGGTGCAAGCTGTTAGCCTCCTGAGACAGGCAGTGGCATCTCTCTCTTTGTGTCTGATAGACACAAACAGTGCACTACTGAATATTCAGAGTATGGCCAGGTAATACAGCTGTATGTTTTGTGCAAACAAAATGTTGTAAAAGGGAGTTGCAACACAATGTTTAAAATCTCTTTTTTTTTGTTCAATTAAGTTTTTCATTGTGCTGATTACTGACATGTTATAGATTAGGGGTGTAAATCGCAAGTTTTATGACAATACGATCTTAAGGATTCTCTTAACCAGTAATCCGATGTTTGTTGATACCTCAAAGTCTGCCACAATGTGATTTTTTTTTCAGATTTAGGGGCTGTAATCAATATTACATTATCATGTGCCTATTTGACCAATTATATTATCTCACAAATACAACCAAAATTTTATAGAAATGTTTTATTGTGCTCTGTGAAAAGTGCAAATCCAGCATCCACAAAATAAGATACTTCAGTTGTTGAAAAAAAAAAATACAGGAAAATAAATATAAAAAAATGTAGTAACGTGATCAATCGTTTGACAGCTCATTGTCCACCTCAGCTTGTGGAATGAGGTAAACACTACAGTGACATTTTGTCAACTCTACAACAGTCAAGCAAGTCTTTCAATCCATAATATTTGTATACCCACAACTCATGACCCATGGATGCAGCAGAGATCAACATTTAGGCTTCAATCTCTCCCGTGCACATCAGTGTTCCACGTGATTAGCATATTTTGTGCTAATAAAGTGAGATTAATATCATAAGGTTGCTGCATCACCTGATGTAAAAACAAAATGACGTGGTTTGCATTAGAGTGTCCAAATAAAAGTGCATCTTAAAAATATACATCGATGTTTACTCATTGCATTGATGACATCACATTGTTGATTATTTGATTTATGCATTAATCCTGATCGATTGATTGTTACTCCCCTATTAAAGGTTATTACAGCCTCAAATTATTAGCCCTATTAACTCATTTGACTAAATTCAGACATTCTTTGTTGAAGCATTTCCATTCTGCTGAAGGATTTTATGGGGTAGTTGGCTACTAGCAAGCCGCTTACAGTATCTAGATGTTTCAGCAACAAATTTGTAGCTCATTTAGATTTGATCTCAGCCAGAAGCAGTCTGAAGTTCAAGAGCAATGAGCAATGAATCTTGAAGTTTAGTTAGTGTTATGCTCTGTGTCTGGGAGCCAGCTTTTCATCAGATGAATTGTGTGTTACCTCATGGCTTTGCTTTGCAAAAGCCTGCTTGCTGAGCTGAGGCACAGTGCTGCTTCAGGGAGTATTTAGCTCACAGAGTGAGCACTTTGCCTTCTAGATTAACTGACACATCAGTCTCCCCCTTCTGAGAGATGAAATCCTATATTGAACATATTGTATTCTGGGCTGCTGCTGTCAAATTGGAAAATGCAGAAAGCACGTGCGGTAGGCCTATTTTCATTCATGCAATTGATTAATGGGGAGACTTGGCAAGAGGAGAGACATTTATCCATTAAATTCCAGCAGAATGGTCGCTGTTCCAGCTGCTCTGACCACCATTGGACTGGGTGTTGGTTATTTTCTGTGACCTTGCCTCTGTTTGGGATGCATGGTGCACCCATTGTTCTCAGTCTGTTTACAGGAAATATGCATTTCATCACCACAATGATGTGGTTTACAAAATTCTTTTGTTTTAAAGCAAAGTGTATAGAATGCACTGAAACACTGTAGTAAAATCAACACATGGTTCATAGAGAATACACAAAGTTCTTCCTTATTTATCAAGATGGAAAAGGCTTTCACTGATCTATGTAGCCAGGATTATGACAAAACAATTTGAATTTGAATCGTGTAAATTTGAATTATAGACTTATGAATTTTAATTATAAGTGTGATTTTGCCAAACGTTGCATTTTAAATAGATTTTAATTTTAATTTTTTAAACTCCAATCCTGGACATTTAATATTTAACCAAATTGAATTGTTTTTTTAATGACACAATTTTATAAATATGTATTTTCAAACAGCAAATTTTGGGTTCTTAATTCTTACACTGTAAATATTCCATTTTAAAAAATACAGCTTCAAGTTTTCAAGATGAATAAGAAATTCAGAACACCAAATTCAGTATTCTAAAATTCAAAGAAATTCAGATCTACAGAAATTGGGTCAGAGATAAAGCTTCCGTGTTCCACAAGGAAGAGTAGAGGTCTTGCGTGCGCGGAATCTTCCTGTTTTCTCGAGCGGCAATGAACTACTGTGGCAAGTGACTATAATGCGGGCAAGGGTTTAAAACGCGCGCGCGAGTTCTTTTTCCTCGCGCTGCTTTACTCTATCGCGCGTGCGAGCATCAATAACTCGGATTAGCGTGGATTCATGCCGATTAATGTGCACTCTCCATGTGAGAATGACAGTCACGCTATGTTTGGAACATTTGTTGGAGTTCGGTGTGTAAATTAGCCATTAAATGCCTTACAATAAGCCTACAATTTGCATGAAATTAATCGTATAATCACGTCTGCTAAATCACACACATCTGAATGATCATCCGTGGTGTTCATGTCTTGAGCTCAAAACGCACTTACACCAACAAGTGTTTGAAATAACATCCGACTTGGATCTGATGTGGATTCAGATCACAGAATGAAGCAGAATTACATTAATTGAGTTATATGTGATGCTTTCTCTTACGCATATTAATCACTTTCATACTAAATATACTTTATACTAAAACAAATACCAGAGACCGCTCAGACAAATGTCTCATGTGCTGAGAATGTGCTAACATGCTAACCATAAAAATATAAATAATAAATGTTTAAGAACCACTTCATGGTCAGAATGGGAACTTTTGAATCACGCTTGCGCCAGAGAATTATTGCACCTCGACCTGTAATTGGCCAAAATGCTCTGTTCGACTTTTCCGAGACCCTCTACTCTTCCCTGTGGAGCATGGAAGCTTGATCTCTGACCCACTTTCTGTAGATCTGAATTTCTGGGGTTTGAATTTTAGATATTGAATTTGTTGTTCTGAATTTCTTCTTCATCTTGAAAACTTGAAGCTGTATTTTTTTAAAACTGAATATTTACAGTAAGAATTCAGAACCAAAAATTTGCTGTTCGAAAATACATATTTATAAAATTGTGCTTAAAAAAACAAAAAAACAATTCAATTTGGTTAAATATGAAATGTCCAGGATTGGAGTTTAAAAAATTCTAATTCAAACCTATTTAAAATTCAACGTAATATTTAATTTGGCAAAATCACACTTAATTCAAATTAAAAAGTCTATAATTTTAAATGTACACGATTCAAATTGTTTTGTCATAATCCTGGCTCCATACTGATCCAGTCATTTTTGTTTTGATTTAGTTTTTTTGTATATGCCTTTGGTGGCATTTTGCATCATCTTTGCTGATGTCTATCTGAGGCATCAGCATTTAAAAAGAATAGATATAAATTATTAGTGTCATAATGCCTCTGTCCCATCTGTTGCTGGGACTCTGGGAAGCTGGGTTTAGCACAGCTGCCAGCATGTTTTCTGTCAGTCTGTCTTTGCCATGAATGGAGAGGGGAGAATGGAGAGATACCACTGCAACTGCAAGGAGAGAACCATTGTAGCAATTCTGCTGAGCTACAACTAGCACTGGCACTAATGGGAGCAAAGGGAATCAGACCAAGTTGCATAGCATGGCTCAATGGCCAGCAGCAGGGGCAGCAGTTTGATTACATTGAAGTGTGCAGAGGCTTTTATTCATTTTTTTTGCCCCTCTTAATCTAGCTTGTCTGGGAAAAACATTATTTATTTTTGCTACTTTGAATGTGTGGAGTGTATCAATGTTATGAAGCAGTGATTCCAAAAGCATTGGTTAGTTTATTTTGTCATGGTGAATGAGAGGTTTCTTTTTGAAGGAGACCTTGTGTGATTTTGATTGTGTAGTCATTTCTTGTTGTTTGTTCATTCTTGGTATTAACAGACTCTTTCTCCCCTGTCATCAGCATTCCCCATCAGACCCTTCCCTGGAGATTATATCATCCAGTAAGGCACCTGCCTCAGGCCCAAACCTGCAACCAGCCAACTGTGACATACAGCAGGCAGAGAGCAAACTCAAGCCGAAAAAGAAGAAAGCCAAGGTGAGGAAAGGCCTGGAAGCTAGTAAAATCAGCAGTGAGGCCGGAGGAGTGGTGGCTCTGGTGAACGACGGAGTCTCTCTTGTGACACGCATGGATCAGTCTGCCATTGAAAAAAAGTGCAAGAAGAAACCAAAGGAGAAGGAGCCCAAGGAACCGAAAGAGCCCAAGACTCCCAAAGCTCAGAAGACTCCCAAGACACCCAAGGAGAAAAAAGTGAAGGCATCCACCCCGAAGCCCAAGACTTTCAAAAAGCCCAGGTACTGTTCATTTGTCACATTAAATCACAGTACAGTAGAATGAGCATTTTTAGCATTTACTTTCCCATGAAATCATATCTACAGTTCTAAACTGCATTCTGGGTGTTACAGTATCTAAACCATGTAAATGAAACCCTTAATGCACATCCAATTTCTAATGCATAAAGGGTTATGATCACATGATATGTGTTGACCATCATACATGTAGGAGTGACAGACCCCCATGCGATCATCTGGTTCATTGAACTTAAGATGCATTTAGCAGTTGTTTTCTAGATCTAGTACTGATGTTACCATATCTCCATTCAGTCAATTCAAAAGTGTTTTGGTTGTTCTGCTTTATTGCTTTGAATCTTTAAGTGAACCTAAGGGCTTTGAGATTTTACAAAGTCTGTGTACTTTCCACAGCTTTTTGCTTTGAACTACTGGCACTTAACCACAGAATTCAGTAGCACTGATAAAGCCTCATCCAGTTACATTGGCTAGTGAGGACCTCCTCAGACTTGTTCTTGACTTGCTCATTCACTGTTGTTTTCTGATGTTTGGCGGGGATTACATTTAGCGCTTATTTGTGACTGTAAAGGCTCAAAATGTAAATGATGCCACCTTGTGGACCAACTAATTAGTGCAAAAAACTCCAGGCACATGCGCAATCTGCTGATGATGAGTTGCGTCGCGTGTCCTGTCTGACGAAAGTATACTTTGGGCTTAACACATCATTATGAACATTGAAGTTACAATGTGCTTTTTCACCTTTGCTGGTTTTATGTTCTGTGAAAGGAATCAGTCAGGAGTCAATTCTTGTGTCTACAGCCACTGCCTGAAACAACAGTACAATGTCATAGTTCATGTACATCCTCTGGATGTACATCATAATAATAGAGATGCACCGATCGACCGGCCAGGGACCGGAATCAGCCGGATTTCCGCATGCTCGGCCCGGACCGGTAACCGGCCAGTCAGTCTCGCGTCTTTCCGATTCCGAGCTGATCCGTTAACGTCACAGCCACATGGAAACATGACACTGGCGTGGAAGATCTTCACTGTGAGTGAAAAATACATAAAGTTCACAATTTGTAATATTTGTAAGGCTAAAGTAAACCGTGGGATGGCAGAGGCAGGCTAAATACATATAAATTGTGCTGTTGTGATTTAATGTGCTGAGTAACGTAATTTTTCCCACCGTGTCTGATCTTAAAATCAGTGCGACACACTTTGCAAAAGGCGTGGGTATTGTTGATATGGCTTCGGGATATGAAATTAAATGCTTTCGTCCAGCTGTTGTTAAATTTACGTGTGTGTGTATGTATGTGTGTGTGTGTGTATATATATATATATATATATATATATATATATATATATATATATATATATATATATATATATATAATTTTAATTTTTTTTCCCTGCCGGAGCACCAGCTGAGTCTCCCATCTACCGGTGATGCTTGATTCAACTTCTCGCGTCTACTGCCTGCGCAGATTTCAACAGAGCAGCTGGATTTTCGTTGCCAGGTTGAGGTCACAAATTATTAGAAATGTGTATGGTGCGTCGATTCTGTGAGTTGGATGCGTTTCATACAAGATCTGGCAACTGGACAACCTTGGAATAATATATTGATGTGATTATTCATATAACGTGGTTTGGGCCATACAAATTACGGGACTTTCCCGGGAGCAATAACAAAACGGGAGGGGGTTGGTAGATGGGTGTGAAATACGGGAGACTCCCGGGAAAAACGTGGGTGAGTGACGACAGGTACGTTACAAGCCGATCCCGAAGCAGCAATCAGTTTTACCTCTGATATTTGGTATCTGACGTAAGCTTAATGTCAATGTTGAACGTATTAAACACTTCAGTTTTGTTCATAGGCTTTGTAATCTTTGGAATTGTTTTGTTAGACGAGTAAAAAAATAGGTCAATTTATAAAAATAGTGGAAAATGACATCTGTTTTGTTATATAAAGCAACTCATTTGCAGTTAATTGTTATTTCTACCTCTTTCCAGTCACAGAGCACTTTATATATCAGAAGTCAGAAAAGATCCTGTAACTTTGTTTGGGGGAAATTGTAATGTTTAATAATTTATTTTATTATGAAAATGTAATTTTGCATTGAAGAAAGGTAGATTTTGTTTGTATATGCGGTCAATAGTTCTTCGAAAGAAAATCGGAAAAATCGGTATAGGCAGGTCACACTTGGAAAAAAATATCGGAAATCGGAATCGGCCAAGAAAATTGCAATCGGTGCATCTCTACATAATAATTGTGCCGACTTATGTTTGAATGATGCCCTCTTCCTCATCTACTCCCTCGATCCCACCCCCTCCATCCCCCGAAAAAGAAAACATATGACGTTGATTATTCAAAGCAGCCATATAGCTTGGCCATTTTTTTTCTCTGGCTCAGGTAGTAACATGAGCCGGCTGTGGAATGTGTCAGCCTTCCCCCTTAACTTCCTCCCCCCACCCATCCAAACTCCCATCACTCCACTGCTGCGTCCTTTCATAGAGGAAAAGGGCCGGGCCTAAGCAAGCTTTCAGCAGCGCATCTGCAGCACAGTGCCAGAGCAGTAGGTCATCAGGAGGGGGAGGGAAAGGGAAGTTTGTGTATTAGAGGAGAAGAGGAGGGGATGACTATTCAAAATGGCACCTAATGCTGGTTAGTTCACAATGTTGTCTCATTAATCATGCTGGCCTGAATTTGACTAAATCTGCTACAGTGCTGGATGTGTAGTGTTGGTGAGTCCCTGTGGATAGTTTTTAACATTGTGGCCCCATTACACAAAAAGTGGGCTACAGAGATGTATTCACATAGCACATTACATATTTGATAAGTTTATCATTCATTCCCCTTCTGCATTTTTAGCTATTTTGTTACCTGTCTTATCAGCTCTCTTTAAGTTACTAATTTTCTTGTTTAGTTACTCATTTCATTTCAGAAAATGGAGTGGAGAAAACAAGGTTGGACTTTAAAAACTCTTGGTCCTCGTCTTGTGTCTGATTTCTTATCTGACAAAGAATGTGCCTCTATAAATGGTCTTCCTTTGGCCACACTCAGAGTAAAATGTGAGTTTCTCTGTGCCCAGGTTTGTTTTCCATATACACACCATCATCCAACACTTCAGAAAGATATCCCCTCTGTGGTTTGTCACGTGTGGCTCTTTCCCTCACAAGAAGACTGTTTTGCATTGCAAATACACACCTCTTCAATTTATTGACAGGTTCCCAACAACTCTAGCAAAGCCACCATTTTCATAGGTGGGGTTGCTTACTGCATAATCACGTAACCTGGGTGGGCAGTTCTCTCTGCCTTTTTGATTTTCATTTGTCGCATGTCAAAACAGAGCCTCTCAGATGATCTTAGCTACATCCTGTGCACTCAGATATGAAAACCACAACAGTTATGGTTGCATTGGAAGTGCTGCAGTGTGTGTATGCTTAAAGCTCTTCCCCTGCGGGACCTTTGATCTGACGTCAGCACCTTTACACCAGACTGCTTGCTTATTTGTCCTCAAACAAGCACTTTGTCTTGTCATCCCTCCAGGCTTCGGCACTGAAAAATAAAGTTGCATTCTGTGTGACATTGAACCTCAAAGAAAAGTTCAGAGAGATGGTTGACACAACAGAAAGAAAGGGCTAAACTTCCAACTTTATCCTCCCAGTTTATTTTATCCTTTCAGGACTGGCAGGCCTGTCCCACAAGGGGTTAGGAATTTTCAGTTCCTGAGAAGCCTTGTGTTTGCTGCTTTGGTGATCATACAGGCCCCCCACCTCAGAGAGAATGAGACTGCTCTGCGCTAAACGCGCAGCCACTTGGGGACAAGCAAAAGTGAAGATGCACATTGCTGTTGTTTCCCACTTCCATCAAAGCCTCACGTTCTTGAAACACCCCCAACCCTCCCCCCGCCACCCCCCCCCAAAAAAAAAGTTGGTTAAATAGTCACTGGAGAATTTAGCCACGTTCAGATTTGATCATTTGTTTTTGGAGAAGATCAACGGGAAAAACACGGGGTGGGGGGGGGGGGTATGGGATGCATGGAATGTGTTTGTCTTTGTATGTGGTTGAGGCATGCATGTATATACATCTCTGGGTAAAGGTATAAGTAATAAAGCTGCCTTGTTAGTGAAGGCAAGTAATTGAGTGGCTCCACAGCATGGGTGACCTTGCTCTAGGAGCCCAAGGCGCGATGCCATTTCTTCCCTTCTGACTCTTCATTTGCGCACATATGAACGCACACACATGTTGGGTTTCTCTTTAATTGGATCCCTAACACTTTCACATACTCTTGCATGCCTACACGGTCCTTTTCCACCCATTTTCACGCACTCTCCATACTTTTGCTGAATCTCTCTTTCTAGCCCTCCCACTTTCATTTTACAGCATGGATTCTGTTCATTCTCTCATCACAACTCTTTCCACACGTTCTCCTTCACAGTCCAGGACTCTCGACAAGGCAGGCATTTCTCTCAAAAATTTGTATTTTCTTTCTTTTTTTTTTCTTTCTTTTTATTCCACACCCCCTTTAATGCCCTCGATGGCACTCTGTTTGTAAAAGGGTGTGTATTTTATATATGTGTGTGTGTGTGTGTGTGTGTATATATGTGTGTGTGTGTGTGTGTGTGTGTATATATGTGTATGTATATGTGTATGTGTATATATATGTATATGTGTATGTATATGTGTATGTGTATATATATATATATATGTTAGTCCCTTACTGTAACTGATTTCCAGCTGAAGATGAGTCATCTCACTAATGACGGCAGGTGTCCCATTAACCCCCGGCCTTTTCTCCTGAGTGTCAGCATTGGAGCGATGTGGCTCACACAAACCTACAGCAAGGCCTGCTTCCTTCCACTACTAATGCCAATTAGCCCTTCTCTCAAGCCGTACCCACTAGACTACACAGCTGTATCTTCAGTGTGATACCTGGGTCCTGTAACAGATCTCTGCTTTCTATGATTCATAAAGGTCAGCCATCAAAAGAGAGCCCCCCCCTTCCCCCCTCAACTGAGTGTTCTTCCTGCCCTCATAGCTTTTTTTTTTTTCTTCCTTTAATATATGCCTTCCTTTTTTTTCCTTATTTCTGGCTGTTTGCTTAGCACTGACAGTATGAAACCTAAAGCCACAGAGCAGTGCGGCAGCAGGTGCTTGTAGAGTGTTGGAGAGAGAGACTCCGACTGAGGCAAGCAGATGGCTTTGGCCAGTGGCGTCCAGCCAGAGGAACAGGTGCGGGTCACTTGACCGCCGGTTACCAGGGTGATTTGATTGCTCTTGGCATGCGAATGAAAAGGGGAGGGAGGGGGGGCCCTTAGTGCGAGAGCCTCCCGGGTGTTGTGTAATCTGTGGCAGGGAGAGAGCACGACTGAAGTGGAAGTGGAGTTAACTGGTTCTCAGTTTCATTCCCTCTGTTTTTGTGTTGGAAACTGAACAAGTGGGAAATGGCCAAAAATGCCTTTTTTTTTCCCCCCCCCCTTTTTTTTTTTTTTTAAACCTCCTTTGTCCTTGTGCACTCAATGACTACAGGAAACTATGCACTGTTTTATGCCTGTAAAGTCATTGTTTCTGGCCTTGCATTATCGGTTTCCATACGAGTTTACATGTCAAGCAGGTACTGCAATATGGTTCTATGCCATCAAATCGATTGTAGACAGCATTTTTGTAATTTGGGTAATTAAACAATCTCTTTCTATGACCTCAAGTCTTTTAAGAATGAGTCGTTACTGTACAGTAGAATATAAAATGCTTTAAAGTGATTTATTGTGAAACAAGTAATGGTGACCAGATACATAACATAGCACCTAAAATACACACTCCCTTCTAAATCCAAATAAATAAAAAACAAACCATGCTAATCAGTGTAGTGGTTATGAATAGTTGTCGACTGATATATCGGCCGATATTTTGACTTTAATTATCAGCATAAAAATGTTCCTGTTTGGCTGATTATTTATGAATTTTTTTTTTTTTACTTTTTTTTTTCTTCTTGAAGCCACTGAAAATCGCCTGCTTGCTTGTGAAGCAACTGAGACTTGTAAACGACCAGTCGTGGTTAATTTTGTAATGTGCCATCGTGTTACTACAATAATAGACCAGTGTGCAACACTCATTTAAACGGTCCATATTAGAGCCGCGTTTGAGCTCATAATGTTTAAGTGGTCTCCCGTTTCATTCTCCCTCTCAACAGTTCTCTGTAACTTTTAACTGTCTTGTCTAATGACAAAAAGGCTAATATCAATAAAACTAATATCATATACTGTCTGCAAATATGCACATATCTCGTTTAAACAGATGCAATAAACCAGCCTCACATAACTTCAGCAGATCCAGCATCCTGTGGAGTGCTCATTTATTTACCTCTAAAGTACGTATTCTTAGTCTCTCCTCGGCACTTCCCTGTAACTTTTCTAATGATAAAAGGTAAATATCAATAAAACCATCTGAAAATATGCAGATTCCTCATTTAAACATATGTAATTCACGAAGCTCATGAAAATCCAGTGTTTCTTTCCATCAAGCGCTCATCTAATATCTTTCTCTGAAGCACGTATTCTATCTGCCAGAATCAAAAAATTCAGGAGCAAAAGTTCCTGATTCTCAAATTATGATGGTCACTCCATGTCAATCCAAGCAAGCGATTCAGGCCATTTAAACTGTCAGGAGATTGAGGGTCGTGCTGGTTCCGCATGAGCGTGTGAGTGCAACTTAAAGGCTACATCTGAAACCTGGAAAATGCTACCTCTGGAGGCCGTTTATGGAGGTACGATGAAAATAAGGTGCTTTTCACACTGTCCAGAGACTAGTATAAGAGTTCCATTCATTCAAAACAGCTCTCAGTTAAGCCATTAATTGAGTAGACTGCAAGGTAGCAAGTTAGCTGCCTACGTTTTCGGATGCAGCCTAAGGTAAAAGCGCTACACGTGTGCTGTAAGTAAATGTCTTATTCATAATGAACTGCGTGTACAATTAGTTTGATTCTGTATTTTTTTGATTATGTGATTGCTAATGTGGACATGCCATCCATTGTTGTTGGACTACTGTCTGTACTATTATTTCCTTCCTAAAATATTAACAATTTCTTCATGTGCAAATAAATTAATTAAACTTGATGACTAAACAGAAATCTTAAGAATTTTGTGTGAAATTGAGTAAATATAGTGTTAAATAAGTGTTTTTAGCAATTTTGTGTTTATTTACTATATTAAATTGTGTGATATATTGGCAATGTATCGGTCACACTGCTCTCTGGATATTGGCATCGGCTATTAAAAACCCCACATCGTTTGACCACTAGTTACTAACCAAACCTCCCTGCTCACCCACAGTGCTAAGAAATCTGACTCTGAGTCCAGTGACATCAAGAATGAGGCAAAGCGCAAGAGAGAGCCCTCAGTCACCTCGGATGTGGAAAAAACGCCGCCACATTCACCAGAGGACGAGGAGGATGATGATGGCGTTCAGGTAAACAAGGTTCAAACATTAAACAATTCTGTTACCAGATAAGGGATTTGGTGAGGTTAGTGTGTGTGTGTGTGTGTGTGCGCGCGCGTGTGCGTGCGCGTGTGCGTGCGTGTATATTAGTCAGAGATACTGTTGATCTTTGAATAGTGTTTTGTACCATGATTATACTTGTTTGTTAAAGGAATAGTTCACCCAAAAATGAACATTTGCAAACATTTTTAGTTAAAAAGTATATAAGTATTGTTTTGTAAATTATACAAATTTACTATTATTGTAAATAGCAAATTATTAGCAAATTTTCATTTTTGGGTGAACAATTCCTTTAATGTCTCTTGAACACTTGCTTTTGTAGCGAATAGTGTTGTCAAAAGTACTGGTACCAAGTCGATAGTAAAATAAAAAAAGATGTAACGGTACCAGTGTTTCTGCACTACCGGTAGTACAGAGCACTAAATCTATCCTGTACCAGCTCACAGGGTTATTTTGAATGCATGCTCTGTTACTTCTTGTACACTGAAATTGATAATTAATCAAATTAAAATCGTGACATGCCCTAGTATGATTTATTAAACCACTAAAGGCTGCAATCTTACTGTGGAAGAGATGTGTACGATAAATAAATCCAACCTCTCATCCGCTAGAAACTCCACACACATTGAGAATCATTCACGTTGTATGAGATGACAAAGCAGAGTACTCATCCATTGTGAATCATGTAAAATATATATCTTTATCATTAAAATCACAGCATCTGCGCTCTAATCTCAGCGCAGCTTTATTTATATTGCATTCAAAACAACAGTTAACCAAAGTGCGTCACAGTAATACAATTTAAAACATAAAATTTCAAAATGACCACATACACAAACACCAGTAATCTAAAATACAAACACTCCAAAACTGAGTCCTACATTTCATTCATTAGACTTAAAGGCCAGTTTAAAGAGATGAAATTTCAGGCATGACTTAAGTCTTCAATGATCACACTGTGCAGTGTCGCAAACTGTTTATCCAGAAAAGTGAAGCATCCATCAAAAAACACATCATAGTAAAAGCACGATTCAAAATAAAATCTAGATGCCTGAAATTGAAGAAATTTAATAAAAAATGTTACAACTTGTAGCATGTAATATTCTCTGTTATAATAATAATAATAATTAAAGTAGCACAAGCAAGACATCTGTTGAATAAAAGTTTGGGGGGGGGGGGGGAAATGCAATAGCATGTTATAAAATTTTGTTAAGTTTTAAGAATGTATTGAGTAGACCCCATTTTGATGATGTAATGAAATTAAACTTTTAAAAAAAATGTCTGGAAAGTTCTGGAAAATAATTATTAAACTAAAATTATTAAAATAATTAAAAATAACTAAACTGTTGTGTTCAATAGCACATTATAATATTAGCACTTAGTTTACTGATTTTAAATCTTGACTTATATTACACTATATTATAATATTGGCATTATATTCATGCTGTTTAGCTGGAGGAGAACTGACCCCACTGTGAGCCTGGTTTCCCCCAAAGTAATTTTTTTCCATTAACCAACATCTTATGGAGTTTTGTGTTCCTTTCCACAGTCACATTAAGCTTGCTCACTGGTGGTCTAAATATAATTATTTTCTATTATTTTAAGGCAAAATTGACAATGTTTTTTTAAACGCACTATAATGACTCGAAGATATTACTATATTACAACTTTTTCTGGTAAAGCATAATTTTCTGTAAAGCTGCTTTGAAATTATGCGTGTTGTGAAAAGCGCTATACAAATAAAGATGACTTGACTTGCTGACTGTAGAAGAGACGATCTAGCAGGCAGGTTAAGAGGAAACGCTACACTGAGGACCTGGAGTTCAGAATTTCTGATGTAGATGATGACTCCCCAGGACAAAAGTCTCCAACCACTTCTGACAAGCAGGTTGGTGCCATCCAGACTTATAGATGAGTGTTTGTTTGTGTTGAATTTTGCATTTATATGATTGTTGATGGCTTAGGTAATTAAGAGTCACTGCGACAGAGTTTGAAAACAGCTGATGTAACATGCTATTTGTTATTAACACTATGTGTGTTGTAGGAGTTGCTGGATGTGGAGGGCCCTGTGGTGGAGAAGATTATGGGAATGCGCATGGGAAAGAAAGAGGTGAGCAGCCCAGAGGTACTCGCATGAGCTTTAAGCCCAAAGTATGCTTTGGTCAGATGCGAAAGCTGAGTGTCCACGTGAGTGATGAAAATGTCATCATCAGCAGTGTTCGAGCACTGAACGTACGCAGCCCAATTTTTCGAAACGCACGTCTTTGAATGTGTATGGACCTGGATTTATTTGCACTAATTTGTGGGTCCACAAGGTTCCTACATTCACATCTAAGCCATTACTTTCATGGAGAAATGCTAGATGTCATCACCACTAAACAACAGGAGACTAATATGGAAACAACAACAGTAGATATTCATGTCAAGAACACGTGTGAGGAGTTCAGGAGAGCCCTGCATTTGTATAACTTGAGTCTGAAGGAGTATAAAGACATCCATGTCTAAACTCCTGAGGAGAAATAGTGCAGTAGCGCCCATGCCAACCACCCGTGTATGTACAAAGTCAAATGAAGTATACTTTGGCAGGCTTGCATTCGACTGTATGCATACGCTAAGCATTCATGTCAAAACCAGAGTGGGCTTTAACAGCTGCTCTCTACTGGATCAGGGCAGATTACACCTAACAGCTGTCTAAAATCCTGCCCCAGACAATGTGATTACCAAGGAGATAGCTGAGTGGGCTGATATTGTTTTTGGGTAACAGTAGTATTAATCCAGTAAAGACTGACAGCGCTGTCAAGCCCTGACTGGTTCACAGCAAAGCCGGTGCAAGATCTTGAAATGAAGCCATGTAAGAATAAACAGTCTCTCAGCATGATTAATCTCAGCCCCTTTAGACACCGCCAGTGGCAGCGTGCAACGTTACTCCTTTGAAACAGCTCTTCAAAACAAAGCTCCCCAAGCGTGCCGGCCAAAAATAATACACTGTACATGGCTCTTAGTAGCGCAGCTGCAAATGGGCTCCCACCCGAGGAAATGGTAGGTTTAGCGTCTGCCGTAGTGCTGTGGTTTTGGCAGGAAGCCAGGCCCTGGGTCAGCTCCCTGTGAATGGGGCTGTGTGTGGCAGAGGAGCTGAAGTGATTCATGACTCAGCCGTGCAGAGTACTACTTGCTGGAGAAAAAGAAGAGGATTGGTCTTTTGTCCTGGGGCATTACATTTACAAAGTAGATATCAGTGCCAAAACGTAGAGCTTCACAACTTTTTTGCCACAGGAAATGGGTTATACTTGTGAAGGCTGGGTGGAATTTTCCCACACTAGTGATTTGCAGGCTCCAGACATGTTACAAGGATTTCAATTTTGAACACCAAGTAATGTTCCTGCTTTGTTTTTGTTTTACAGCTGGAGTCAGGTGAAGAGGTGGAAGTTGATGAGTTTTATGTCAAATTCAAAGGCTTGTGAGTATCCACTCTACAATACCTGCATAATTTGATTCTTGCATAATTTGAGTAATTGATTTTCATTTTGTCCTTTCAGACAAACACACTTTATGCTCTTGTTTTTTTAGCTCCGTTGCATCATGTGTGCAATCATGTATTCTTAAGTTAAACATTAAAAGAACTTGATGCCATAAAGTGCAAACAAGCAACTGTCCGTGTACTGTGCACCTATTAAATATACAGGAAAGTTTTAAACTAATCGTACACATGAGTCTGTCAATACCTAGAATGCCCTTTTCACAATTCTGGGTTTTGGAAGTAAACTATAGTGGGGTAAACTTCTGTAGAGGTGCATGGGGGAACCTAGCAAAAAAAAAAGAAAAAAAAAAAGAGGAAATTCACTCTGTTTCCAAAAATTTCCAAAATATGAAAAGAAATAGAGCTGGATAATTGTAGCCAGAGGGTGCCAAATTTACTGTCACTCAAGAAGCTGTTTTTGTAAACCCCATTGCAGTAATTTTGACTACCATATTTTACCAAAAAAATATGTCACAGGTTTTTTCTTCATCTGAAAAATCCTGTGACTTACAGTCCGAAGTGACTTTACATAATTGATACGTAATTGATGTCAGCCTGTCAAAAACACTGCACTCCAAAACACACATATGGTTGCAGATGAAAACATCAATCATAGAGATGGTAGAAGTGGTTTAAAGCAGCCTATTCAGAGTGTCTTGCCTTTACAAGTACTTTATGTATATTCTGTCCCATCATATTTTTTGTATTCTTTTTGGGCATGTGAGTAGTTGCGTTTCACAGTGGACTTGTTTTTAAAACAGTGTTGTTTCATCACACTCGTAGTAAAAACATTCAGTGAACCAGACAATTAGTGCATAGCAAAGAGGGTTGCAAATATCAGAAATATCAATTGATAGAAACGGTCACTAACATAAATGAATAAATTAATAGAATACAACAGGCAGATTCTTTTACTCAGACTAATAGCAGTTTATTTGTATACAGTAAGTGTGTGTGTATGTAGCTATTTGGCTGCAGATGTGGCTTATGTTTGTTTTGTTATTAATTGTAAACAGAATAAAAAACTGTTTGTCACGATTACATAAAGCAAATACTCCCAATTAAAAGGAGGGATTTTGTTTTCCTCAGTTCCTACCTGCACTGTCGCTGGGCAGATATTGAAGAGCTGGAGAAGGATAAGAGAATACAGCAGAAGGTCAAGAGGTTCAAAGCCAAGAAAGCCCTCAATAGCTTTCTAACCGAGGTTAGCATCAACTGTCCATTTTCCTTATCCACCATTTTGTTTTATTTTCCACTCTTCCCCCCCCCCCCCCCCCCCCCTTTCTCATTTTATGGCCCTTACTGATAATGGTGGCAGTATGTATGCTCAACAGTGGTGTGTTGTGCTGGTATTATGGTGGCTTTTTGAACAATCTCATCCAAACTAAGGCAATGCAAAAAAATTAAAAAAGCCTCACTTCAGGCCCTTATCTCTATTGCATGCAATCTCCCAGCAAGACACTGCATGTCCAGTTTAGTTTACAAGTTTTAAGTAATTCAAGCAGTTGGATTGAAGGCTTTCATTTCTGGTGTGCAGCTCCGCACCACATTCGAAAGAGCTTCCCATGTGGGGTTTTCCCAGATAGATTTATGACACCCACATCAGAAAAGCTCAAAATGTTCCACCAGGTAGATTCTGATTTTGAGGCTTGTAGTAGTTATGGCTCAATTGGTAGTGAAGCCGCCATTCTGCAGTGTTCCATCTAACTAATCAATCTCACACTCATTGTCAGATGGATGATGAGCCCTTCAACCCAGATTATGTGGAGGTGGACAGGGTTCTGGATGTGTCTGAAAGCACTGATGAAAATGGAGAGGTATGGCTTTCTCTCTCATCCCTCCACTTCACTCATTCTCAAACCATCTGTCTCTCAAGAAGTGGTTTACCTTGATTAAAGCTCTCAGAATATGGGTACTGCTGTAATGTTGTCAGTCAGACCACCCCCTGAAAAATGTGAGAACCCTCTTTTGAATAACTCCTTTCTGTTGACGTATTTTCCTGCAGCCTGTGACTTTGTACCTTGTGAAGTGGTGCTCCTTGGCCTATGAGGACAGCACTTGGGAACTAAAAGCCGACATCGACCAAGGAAAGATTGAGGAGTTTGAGAGAGTGATGTTGCGTGAGCCAGAGCTAAAGCGCGTGGTAAGAGCTGGCACTCCTTCATTTTCTCATTTGAGTGCTGAGTGAGTAAGGGAAGAGGGCCAAGTTCTTGTGGTTGTACGGAAACCACTAACGGGAATTGTTTTATTTGAAACAGGAACGACCTCCCGCTAGCGACTGGCAGAAATCAGAGAATTCCAGAGAATATAAAAACAGCAATGCTCTCAGGGAATACCAACTGGAGGGAGTCAACTGGCTGCTCTTCAACTGGTACAACACGTATGTATGCAATTACTCAGCCATCCAGCTGCACTGCTCACTCTTACACAGGCTGAAATTGAAATGACGCTGGCACATTTTTAATG
Organism: Moxostoma hubbsi; assembly: GCA_032164185.1. Taxonomy (NCBI): domain Eukaryota; kingdom Metazoa; phylum Chordata; class Actinopteri; order Cypriniformes; family Catostomidae; genus Moxostoma; species Moxostoma hubbsi. The sequence goes on from JAVLUX010000009.1 coordinate 22,588,338, forward strand.
CCATTTGAATGCACAGAGTTCATGAAATATTGCAGTCTCTACTTGAAAATCAGTGGACATATGCTCACCATAATCTTGCTCTCTTTTATTCTGCTCTCAGACGAAACTGCATTTTAGCCGATGAAATGGGTCTTGGCAAAACAATCCAGTCGATTACATTCCTGTATGAGATATGCTTGAAGGGAATCACTGGTCCTTTCCTGGTGATTGCACCTCTTTCAACCATTCCAAACTGGGAGAGGGAATTCAGGACATGGACCGAACTCAACATAGTGGTCTATCACGGTAGCCAGGCGAGCCGAAAGACCATTCAGGCTTACGAGATGTACTACAGAGACTCACAGGTACACATTTCTTTATTACTGCATATACATGGATCATATTACCTATTTTTCAGTGAGTTAGAGGTCATGTTTCACAAGACTTCCAATTTCTGCAGGACTGTGTGAATAAAGCTGTGTTCTCAAGGGCCTTTCATCATAACTGAAATATCTCTTCCTGCAGAACCGTGTAATAAAGGGAGCCTACAAATTCCATGCAATCATCACTACATTTGAGATGATCTTGACGGATTGTCCCGAGCTACGGGGTGTGCCTTGGCGCTGTGTGATCATTGATGAAGCTCATAGGCTCAAGAATAGGAACTGCAAGCTGCTTGAGGGCCTGAAGATGATGGACATGGTTGGTGCCTCTGCTTCCACCTAAGGAAACATAATTTTACTGAAAATGACCTGAATGTGCTCTGATCTTTTGGTTACTTACCCATTACTTTTGAAATGCATAAAATACTTGAAGTACTACTAAGAGTTTTACTGATCTTTATTAATTAATTGGTTGAACTGATTCAACAATTGGTCTAAATTATTAATTTATGAAACAGTCTATGTTTATGTTTTATAAACCTTATCCACTAATCACAAATGACTGAAAAGGTCATGGAAATTCATTGGCCAAAAATGTGAGAACCCTGTAGATCAGTGGTTCTCAACTGATTTAGCTTCCAGACCCAGATTTTCATTGTACATCAAGTGGCAACCCAACACAGAAAAAAAACGTAACCTGGATTTAATGTAGCCTGGGTTGCATTTTCTTTTATCTTGCATAGCTTTGTTCAAAGTTGATAAGCATATTTATTTAGGAGCCTGTTATATGTATTTTCCAGTTCATTTCCTAATATCAAACTTAAATTACACTGTAGGAGAAATTTGTCCGTAATTTAAGTCTCAAATATCCATACTTCATGTACTTACCCTTAGATTTACAATGCCATAGAAGCAGAGGTAAGATCATAGGTGGCACCTCATTACTGTGGTTGGGTCAATGTAGTCAGTCTTTATGAGAAAAAATAAAAAATTGTATTTTGTTAATGGAAAAAATAGTATCCTAAACACAATTAGAAATGTAACTAAAACTGCCACAGTTATAAAAAAAATTATATATTAAGTATACATTTTTTTTGTCAAACTACCGCCTGTTACTATTGTAGGGTGATTGTGTACTTTGAAAAACCTTTATTTTGGTGCATACGGTGTTGTCTATCTTGTCCTAGTCTGTGGTGTTTATAATGTCAGGGCTGTCTAGCTGTTTGAGAGGTTTGATTTCCTCCATAGTGCTTTAAACTAGACAGTAATCACAAGAATTCAGATGGGGCAAATCAGTGTGTGCTGTGATATGGAGGGAATTACTGTTGATGTGCGCACGCACTCCAGAGATCATTGGCGCGTGTGGTTCTGTGATGGCTTGCACTCTGCGACCTACTGGCTGAGAAACATTCTTGTGGATAGGCTCTTACACATTTGTTAAAATGTCATTTAATAAGACAACTTTATCTCGCATAGGAACACAAAGTCCTGCTCACTGGGACCCCACTGCAGAACACAGTGGAGGAGCTCTTCAGTCTCCTCCACTTTCTGGAGCCAGATAGGTTTCCCTCAGAGGCCACCTTCATGCAGGAGTTTGGAGATCTTAAGACAGAGGAACAGGTATAAAATATTAACCATTTTCATAAGTCAACATACTCTTTATGGTAAGCTTTTCAGAGATCCCTGGGTAGATGCTCAATGAACCTCACATGGTATTTTCAGGTGCAAAAGCTGCAGGGCATTCTGAAACCCATGATGCTGCGCAGACTAAAGGAGGATGTGGAGAAGAATCTTGCTCCAAAAGAGGAGACCATCATCGAGGTGGAGCTGACCAATGTGCAGAAGAAATACTACCGTGCTATCTTGGAGAAGAACTTTGCCTTTCTATCCAAGAGTGGAGGTGGTGGTGGTGGTGGAGGCGGAGGTGGAGGTGGTGGAGGATCCAGTGTTCCCAACCTGCTGAATACCATGATGGAGCTCAGAAAGTGCTGTAATCACCCCTACCTCATCAATGGTGAGAGAGTAAAACTAATAAACCCTTGGGGAACATAAGATAAGGTGTGTAAAAGTAAAATGTTTTATTACTTAGCAAGGTGAGAGGGCTGTTTTGATAAACCGTTTTGACTGTATTTAATTTGAAAGATGTAAGCTGAAGGTATGCAACTGTTTCTTAAGCAACAGCCAAACTTAAATTTGATTGTGTATGTAGGTGCTGAAGAGAAGATTATGGAGGAGTTTAGGGAGAGCCATCCCACAGACCACCCAGAATTCCACCTACAGTCCATGGTCCAGGCTGCAGGAAAACTGGTTCTGATCGACAAGCTGCTCCCCAAACTGAAGGCTGGGGGTCACCGTGTGCTCATCTTTTCCCAGATGGTGCGCTGTCTGGACATCCTGGAGGACTACCTTATTCAGAGACGGTAGGATGTCTAATCCCACAGCACTTCCAACAAATTGGAGGGCAACACTATTTATATGCTATCTCATGTTGGTGTAGAAATCGTAAAATTGTCAATGGAAAAGTACTTGAAGGGATGTTTGCACCAAAGCTAAAATTTCTATCATGTACTTGCAGACATGTTGCAAACTGAATGACATGCATGGAACACCATAGGAGATGTTAGGAATGTTAGCTTCAGTCACCATTGACTGTTATTGTTTACTGAAACTTAATAGTTAATTAAGCTAGCATTCTTCCTAACATCTAGGGCTACATGGTTTTGACAGTAAATAAAAATTGTTGATTGTTGCCATTGATATTGTTATTGTAATTTTTAATGTTGACCAAAAGATTAAATTACAGTGTCACAAAGTAGGCAACCGTGAGGTTCTTCTATTTCGAGATGGCTGATTTTAATGACTGATACAAGCTTCACAATCTTTAATTAAATATTTGAATAATGTTTGGTAATATTAGGCCTAATAAAAGTTATTCTAAAGGGATATATGTGGTATAGGAGAAATTAATGTAGGTTTTTTCTGAACTATTGACAACCAGTTTTTAATTGATTTAATATCGTTGTGAAATAAATGGCTGATAAATACACATCCTCACATGTTTAATACACCTCTAAAGCCTGAGAAAGGTGGCATAAAAACAAAAAATACCATCAGACATGCAATGTTTCTTTACTGCTAAAATTATTGGTCCACATAGAGTAAATTACATATTCAATATTCTAATTTATTAACAGCCAATTTTAATCTACCAAGTTACTTGCATTCAATAAGTACTGTGGTGGTGAGACTGCCCATTCATTCCCCTTAGATCTTCAATGGTGATCTCATTAATGCAAGAACAACTTTGGCCTCAGCGGTTGTACTTTTGAGAATGAAAAACATCAAAAAACAGAGTTTGTGCAACATGTGAAAATAGTAAATCTATCAATAGTAGCTGCGGGGGGGGCAAATAAGTTGTCTTGGAGCAGACGTGATGATAATGAAGGTGGTTAGCGAAATAAGCCAGTCATGACATTTTCTTTGTTGGCTACACTTCCAAAACAAGCTTGGAACAATTAAGCTTAATTCCAATTCACATTGTCCTACTTATTAATATGTCAGTTATCAAATTTAGCAAATTGTTATGTTATCTGTTATTTGTTATCAAATTGATGAAAAAAATAATTTGTACACCGAAATCGAGCAATGAGACTAACTCTCTCCCATTACAATCTTACAAGCTTTTACTCACTGCAAGTTTATACTGTTTGAGCCACAGACGGTTCTCCAAACAGAATTCGGCGCTCTCGCTAATGCTCAATAAAAAATAAAGCTAACTAATCAGCATAAGTAAATTAAATAATTTACAATGCGTCGATTAGAACGGGAGCGTTTGTGTTGTCGCATTGCTCATTTGCAGTGTGATTACAATCTCCATTGCAATCGAGTGGCGCAACAAATCCAAAATAATTCTAAAGTGCTTTAGAATTAAAGCACTTAAGCTGTTTTACAGCTTTGAGTGTCAGGTTATGTTTCTTCTGTATTAATTGAAACAAAGCAAGCCTCTGGGCATCAGACTGTTTAAAACTTGCACATTTGGATCAGTTGTCATTATAGGATGGAGGCTTAATGTAAGTGTCTCTGATTGGCCATTACCACTTTATTGCTCAGTGGACATGTGTGTTATTGGTTAGAATACCCAACCGCTGCAAAAACAGGTTGTAATTACAAATTGACGCAACAGGAGCAGACATTTTTACATTAACATAATTGTGGCGGCTGTAATCATAATAGTGATTTATTTTTTCGATTAATTGTGCAGCCCTACTGACATCTACTTTTGTGTTCTAAAGAAGAATGGATGTCATACTAGTTTGGAATGAGGCTGAGTAAATTATAGCATTTTCATATTTGGGTGATCTATCACTTATACTTATAAAAACTAACAAATAAAGAATTTAATGTGTTCTCCATGTTCTACACTCTAGGTATCCATATGAACGTATAGATGGCAGAGTTAGAGGAAACCTCCGCCAGGCAGCTATTGACCGCTTCTCACGACCAGACTCAGACCGTTTTGTGTTCTTGCTGTGCACCAGGGCTGGAGGACTGGGTATTAACTTGACTGCAGCTGATACCTGCATCATATTTGACTCTGACTGGAACCCTCAGAATGACTTGCAGGTAAGCATTGATTCTGCACCACGTTGGACATTAAGAGTGAAATGTCCTGGACCTTCGTGGGAAGCCATTTTATTTTACAAAGCTTTTTATAATGGAGTACATCCTGCCGAGTTATTGGTTGGAATGCAGCCAATCACATTACGCACCATAGCAGTTTTCTAGGATGTGTGTTTTTGCAAGTCGTCAAAGGCAGTGTGTGAGACCTTTTTTGTTGTGTTTCCTTTAGGCACAAGCTCGTTGCCACAGGATCGGACAGAGCAAGGCTGTGAAGATTTACCGCCTGATCACCAGAAACTCCTATGAAAGGGAGATGTTTGACAAGGCCAGTCTAAAGCTGGGACTGGACAAGGCCGTGCTTCAGTCCATGAGCGGGAGGGAGAACGCTGCCAATGGGGTATGAACTGCACATGGCGTGAACATTTTGTAGAGTTCCACTGAAACAGCATTCCAGATGGTTCATTAATCAAACATTCTTTCCACATGTTGGCAGTCTGTGGAAGGACCTCTAATTCCTGTGCACTGAAACTTATTTTCCTTTCTACCATCTGCCTAAATTTGTTCACTCCATAAACTACCCAGGATGAAAAGAGTACATTTATTTAAATCTGTTTTAGGAAAGATTATTTATTACTGTTTTTTTCAGGTTCAGCAGCTCTCTAAAAAGGAAATTGAGGACCTCTTGCGGAAAGGAGCGTATGGAGCTCTAATGGATGAGGAGGATGAGGGATCCAAGTTTTGTGAAGAAGACATTGACCAGATTTTGCAAAGACGAACACAGACCATTACTATTGAATCAGAGGGAAAAGGCTCAACGTTTGCAAAGGTGATAACAATTCACCTTTTTTTTTTTTTTTTTTTTTTTTTTTTGGACTGTGGGTTGCATGTACAGTGCATTATCGTTTTCAGACCCCTTAATTTTTTCACATTGTATGTTGCAGACTTATGCTAAAATGCTTTAAATTATTTTTCATTTTTCGCATCAATCTACATGCCTTACCCCATAATGACAAGCTAAATAAGCAAAAAACAGACTTTTGATAACTTAGCAAATTTATTAAAAAGAATAAGTATTCTGACCCTTTGCTACGACAGTTGAAATTTAGCTCAGGTGCATCCCATTTCTCTGGATCATCTTTGAGATGTTTCTACATTTTGATTAGAGGTCACCTGTGGCAAATTCAATTGATTGGACATGATTTAGAAAGGCACACACCTTGTCTATATAAGGTCTCGCAGCTGAAAATGTATATCGAAGCAAAAACCAAGCCATGAGGTCAAAGGAATGGCCTGCAGAGCTCAGAGACAGGATTGTGTCATGGCATAGATCTGGGGAAGGCTACAAAAAAATGTAGCTGCATTGAAGGTTCCCAAGAGCACAGTGGCCTCCATAATTCTTAAATGGAAGACGTTTTGGAACAACCAGGACTCTTCCTAGAGCTGGCCCGTCTAAACAGCATTTGGTGGAGAAGGGCCTTGGCAAGAGATGTCACAGAAAAGTTGAATTTGATGGTCACTCTGGATGAGCTCCAGAGCACATGTGTGGAGATGGGAGAAACTTGCAGAAGGACAACCATCACTGCAACACTCCACCAATCTGGGCTTTATGGCAGAGTGGCCAGACGGAAGCCTCTCCTCAGTGCAAGACACATGAAACCCCGCTTGGTATTTGCAAAAAAAAAAGCACCCAAAGGACTCTCAGGCTGTGAGAAACAAGATTCTCTGGTCTGATTAAACAAAGATTGAACTGTTTGGCCTCGATTACAAGCATCATGTCTGGAGGAAACCAGGCACTGCTCATCACCTGCGCAATACCATCCCAACGGTGAAGCATGGTGGTTGTAGCATCATGCTGTGGGGGTGTTTTTCAGCAGAAGGGGTTGGTCAGGGGTGACGGAAAGCTGAACACAAAAAAAATACAGAGATTTCCTTAACGATAATCTGGTCCAGAGCGCTCAGGACCTCAGACTGGGCCGAAGGTTCACCTTCCAACAGGACAATAACCCTAAGCACACCGCTAAGACAACGCAAGAGTGGCTAGGGGAAAACTCTGTGAATGACCTTGAGTGGCCCAGCCAGAGCCCAGATTGAACCCAATCGAACATCTCTGGAGAGACCTGAAAATGGTTGTAAACTGAAAGTACTTGAGAGCATCTGCAGAGAAGAATAGCTGAGAATCCCTAAATCCAGGTGTGCAAAGTTTGACGCATCATATCCAAAAAAGACTTGAGGCTGTAATCGCTGCCAAGGTGCTTCAACTAGTACTGAGTTAAGGGTCTGAATACTTGTCAATTTGATATTTCAGTTTTTTCTTTCTAATAATTTTGCAAAGTTCTCAAAAATCTGTTTTTGCCTTGTCATTATGGGGAATGGATTGTAGATTGATATGAACTAATAAATAATTTAAATTATTTTAGCATAAGTCTTCAACAAATGAGGAATGAAAAAAAAATGAGGAGTCTGAATACTTTATGAAGGCACTGTAGATATTTAACATTGTATTTCCTGAAACAACTACATCAACATTACATAATTACCTGTGTTTGTGCTTATCTTTTTCATCATTTAAAATAGGGATAACTAAAGGGTAAAATAGCTCTCATCTCACCTTTTAATTTTTTTTCCCCTACCAGGCAAGTTTTGTGTCCTCTGGGAACAGAACAGACATTTCTCTGGAGGACCCAGATTTCTGGCAGAAATGGGCAAAGAAAGCAGAGCTGGACCTGGATGTGATCAATTGTAGGGTAAGCAGCAACTTAATAGAGGAAAGGAGCTCTCACGGGAGATGTAGTTTGAAATGAAGGCACTAATCCGTAGCAAGACACTTGTTTAGTGATGTGTGGAGGACTTATAGCTGATGATTACTCATTGTTTCATTAATGTTGGTCATGCATTAGCAGCTCTTGTCTGGCGTCATATTCGTAATTCTGTCTGAGAATTGATTGAAGATGGTGAGAATCCAGGTCTGGGTAGTTTTCACCACACTCGGTGTCACTCCTCATAAACATGCTATCTGAGCATAATTAATGTTGCTTATTTCCCCAGACTATCAGTGCACGAAATGTTGCCGTAATTGAGGAAAGGCTAAATTGTTTAAACTTGACTATGTGAAGCATTTTCTGTAATTACCACTGTTCTTTGCTCTAAAGAGAATAAGCTTTGAGGGAAACTTCATGTTATGTACACGTAACAAATGTGCTCTATCACAATATTGTTTTCTGTAATTGCAGAAGGTCTTTATCTTATATATCTTTTAGTAAATACGTATATCATGTTATAGAAATGTGTTTTGAAAATGCAGGACCCCTCTCTACTGTCTTAAGCTCTTTGGATAGCATTCTTACTCCAGATCATATCTCTTGTCAGAATAATCTGGTGATTGACACTCCACGGGTCAGGAAGCAGACACGTCACTACAGCTCTATGAAGGAGGACGAATTGATGGAGTACTCGGAGCTAGAGAGTGACTCGGAGGACAAGCCCATTCAGAAACCAAGAAGACCCCAGGACCGAACCCAGGGGTACCCCCGCAGTGAGTGCTTCAGAGTGGAGAAGAACCTTCTGGTGTATGGGTGAGTGCCGTCTGGAAACCGTCTTGGGCATATTAAAATGTTTACATAGTGTAATAAAATTTCAGGCTAGTAAAAATCTCAGCCCATTAAAAATAAAGATCACAATTGTACTATATCACCATTGCACATTTAAGCAGTCCTTGAGGGCTACAATTTGTGGTCTCCAGGCTGCTTTTGAGGAAAAAGTATCTGCTAAACGGCAACTGTTTACACCCTGACCCCATAGGGCAATGTGTTGCCACAGCTGAGAAAAATGTCCAGAACACTTCCACATATTTTCTCACCTCCATCCATCAGACTTCTTCAGGTCATATCCTTCAAAACCATAGCGGAAGCTTCTCCATTTTCTCAATCGTAGCTTACGATGGAGACCAGCCTTGGCTGAAGTCCATCCCTGTGCCATGAGACATATAAGATATTGAGCTTCCTGCTTTGTTTCATTGCCAACCAAATACTCCTTGTCTTGTTTTCCATTTGGAATGAGAATATCTGGTAGCTCACAGCCCACCAGTGCAGTGGCCGAGTTTGTCGCGCTTGCTTTGTCCTGGGGCAGTAACAGACACTGCACCATCTAACGCACAGTTAATTAAGCAGCAGGCCTCAGTGCACTCTGCACTAATCATGGCTGGCTGCATCCACGATGTCTGACCAGTATTTTTTTTTTTTCTTTTTTCAGTCAGACACGTCTAGACCCCTGGGCTAAACTGCAAATTAGATCCATCAAGTCTGAGGGCTTTGTCTCTTTTTTTTTTTTTTCTATTCTTTTTTTTTTAAATCTGTGTAGGGCTCTGAAATCAGAGCAGACCTCCCACTCTGTTCCCAAAAAAGCCCCACAGGCCTGTGTTCAGAGAGAGCTTGAGTGCTCCCATCAAATAACAAGGGTATTGGGGGTCTCCTTGTGGTCATGCTTCATGCCAGCAAGGCAGTAGTTCCACCCCTCCTTCTCCAGTTTGTGAAAAATAGCAGTGATAGAGTAGTGCTGTGCTTAAATGATCCTGACACTTTATTTTCCTGACAGCATATTCTCTTTTTGAATTGAAAATCTCAATGTAATGCTAGTGACATTTACCCTGCTTCTTTACACAATCTAGCAGAACTGAATATCAAATCCAGGATCAAAAGACCTTAAATTCTTGAAATAACTTAAGGGAACAGAAAGACAAAGATTGTTGCATGTTTTGCTTTGAACCCTGACTAACTTCTCTACTCCGCTGTGCATAGCTGGGGCCGCTGGGGTGACATCCTGTCCCACGGACGCTTTAAACGCCCGCTGAGGGAGCGAGACATAGAGACCATCTGCCGTGCTCTCCTGGCGTACTGCCTGCTCCATTACCGTGGAGATGAGAACATCAAGAGCTTCATCTGGGACCTCATCACTCCTACTGAGGACGGACAGAGCCGCGCGCTGACCAACCACTCTGGTATTACACAATGAGTTTTTAATAACACTTGGTCATTTCGAGTTTGCGTCATTCATCTTTCCTCGGTGGCTGCCTAAATATGTGCCCTTCTATTTTGGAGCAACCTCTTCATGGGCGAAACAAATGGCTTTTCTCTGGTTTCAGGACTGTCAGCGCCAGTGCCCAGAGGTCGTAAAGGGAAGAAGGGGAAGCCACAGGCTCCACAGCCCCACATGCCACAGGCTGACTGGCTTGCTGACTGTAATCCTGACATCCTCCTTCAAGAGGACAGTTACAAGAGACACCTGAAACACCACTGCAACAAGTATGTAAAATTTCACAAAACTGCCATTGACACCTTTTATAAGAAGTTCCATCAAAATAGGTCATGGAAATATCAGGAGACTTTAAAATTGTGATTTCCAGGCCGGGCAGTACATTTCTATTGTGAATTTTTAAGATCAAGTCTGTTAGGATCATTTATTAATTTAAAAGATTTACCTAATTGAAAAGGACATGGAAATGTATTGGTCAAACATTGTGGGAACCCTCGTTTAAAACCCAACTCTGACAGTTCAGTTGTCCTTCTGATGTCTTTTTTAAAGTGTCTTTTTTGTCTCCTCTTCCAATTTTGATATCTTGAGAAGCAGGTGATTTTGAGGTATTGTGATGCAGATGTTTTTAATTTAAATAAACATGCACAACTGTGTGCTAGTGCTTTTACCTTGTGATGCAGATGTTTAATTAAGTTGCTAGGCTCCTAGGGCCAGTTGCACTACTATGTTGTGGCGTAAATGGGCACCAAGTCACAATTTACACACTACTAAATATTTGAGCATTGCACCATTAAACTTGGATTGAGCATAAACCTACGTATAAACTAAATATTTACGGAAGCCTCCGACCAGGACTAACGGTTGGAATAAATAAGCATATTTTATGACATCAATGAGCTCATGTTTTGCATGACAGGCTTCAATACTTTCGACATACAGTATGATGTTGACAATTACACATTTACGAGAGAGAGAAAAAAATTAAGTGGCTCTTCAGCATGAAACCAATCTAATGGTGCAGTTTTCAGGGTGCGTCACCCAGTGTCAAGTTTCAACACATTCAAAATATACAGTATATAGGATATTAAAATGAATAGATGTCTACTATTCCAGCCTGTTGTATTAGTATTTATTTATTACCAGAGGTGGGTAGAGCAGCCAAAAACTTTACTTAAAGTATCCAATAAAAAGAATACTCTAGTGAGTAAACTAGTTACTTCCACATATAACGTAATACATTATACACATTTACATGCATTGCAGAATGATTATTATTAATAATAATACTATTATTTATATCATTGTTATTAATGGAAATTGTTGTCATTCACCACCATGTTGTTCCAAACCCATATGACGACTTTCTTCCATGCATCAAATTTAAAGGAAAGTTCACCAAAAAATGTAATGCTCATTTTCTCACTCCATCCCAGATGTGTATGACTTTCTTTCTCCTGCAGAACTCAGATTTTTAGAAGAATATTTCCACTCTGTTGGTCCATTCAATGCAAGTGAATGGTGACTAGAACTTTGAAGCTCCAAAAAGCACATAGTCGGCATTAATGTAATTCATACGACTCCTGTGATTTTTCAGAAGCAATATGATAGGTGTGGGTGAGAAACTGATAAATATCTAACTTTATAATATATAAAATATTTTTTTTACTATTAATTCTCCTCCCTGCCCAGTAGGTGGCAATGCACAAATAATTGAATCACTAAAAACACAAGGAGAATGTGAAATTGAAGATTTATTAGTAATAAAGGATTTAAATATTGATCTATTTCTCAGTCACACTTATCATTCTGAAGACAGATTGAACCAGTGTCATTTGAATTACTTTTAATGCTGCCTTTTTTGCTTTCTGAGCTTCAAAGTTTTGATACCCATTCACTTGAATTCTTGCATTCATGAACCAACAGAGCTGACAGATTCTTCTAAAAATCTTTGTGTTCTGCGGAAGAAAAATACATCTGAGATGGCAAGAGTAAATGATGTGAGCGTTTTCTATTTTAAATATACCTTTTAAAATGATGTTAGACAAAATGCTAGCCTTAATCATCATTTACTTTCACTGCATGTTTTTTCCCCCCTACATATTTTGAAAGGGAGTGGTGACTGAGACTGTCAGTCCGTAACATTCTGTCTAACATCTTTTGGGTTCCACAGAATACAGACATTTTCATGGGGTTGGAAGAACATGAGGGTGGGGAAATTATGATATAATATTAATTCTGTACTCTCACTTTAAGGATGCTTCCCAGATTTGGACGAATGTCAATTAGAAAAGTTTGGAAACCTGTTTCTAGTAATTATTACTGTAAAAAACGTGAATGATGTGTCACAGTCCCAAATTGTGTATAAAGTTTAATTATACACTGAAGATGATGCTTTATTCATGCCTTCTGTCGTTATTTCACAGCTTTTTACATCTTGCGTGAATTAAGTTCAATGTAGTTCCAGCATTGTCAGTGTCGAATTCATTTACATAATTGGTTCTGTACACTAATGGGCAATTGCACCTTATCTCTGTGTTTGGAAGCTTTTTGTCCATAAGACAAAGCCATCTGCAACTGTCAAACGCTGTGCACGCGCCAACCTTACACGTGCAGAAATGCTCACAATCACAATTGGAAGGGCAAAACATTTGCACAGCTTGGATGTTTACAAGGATTTATACTAGAGGTGTGAATCTTCACTTGCCTCACGATTCGATTACGATTCAGAGGGTAAAGATTTGATTATTCTCGATACATCACGATGCATCTTGTCCTCCAATTCTTTTATTAATAATGAGCGGTTACCTTTACATGTGAATCTGTGGTGATGGATGTCCAGGAATCGCAGGTGATGGCTACTTGGCTTGCATTACGCATCGACTACGTCACTCTAGATTTTGTGTCACTGTACATAACAGGTATAGAGGTGTCTGTGAAAAAACTCAGAGAAGGGATTCTGTATCTTGGCTCCAGGGTATGGAGGAGGAAGCAAAAATGCCCTTTCGGTGTTCTGAGGTAAATTTGATACCATTGCTTGTTGTATTGTTGGCTGATCAGCTGCGTTTTGCAGGGTGGCTGCTAACATTAGCTCTGGGTGAAAAGGGAGATTCCTCATATTTGTTGTTGCTGAAGCATTTAATCTTGGTTCGACATGTCTTGCACACAGCATATTTATTATCAAGCAAATTTTTCTACTTCGTAAAAACTGAAATGTGCCCAAATATCTGCTTTCAAGTAGTTAAGTGCATTTTTAAAGACCAGCTGCTGCTCTCCCTCCACCATGCCTCCTATCTACGAACATCAGACGCAAGTGCTTTGCTTCCAGAGGACATAATATTTAATTAGACTACATACTTTATTTAAAAACAGTATTGCATATACTGTATATGATATTTAATACAAATAAAAAAATAGATTCTTTTGTTTTTATGCATCGATGCAGAATCATTCACTGCGCACCATCTTGATGCAACATAAAACGATTATATTCCACAGCTCTAATTTAAAAAAGTAACCACTGATATGTTTTAGCACTGATATGAAAATGCAAAATGAGGTCATAAGAGCCCGTAGTCACAGATTTACTCGGGAAATTAATGAGTATCACCATGACACAGACAAGCCCACATCATCACAATCTATAAAACTTGCCTCACTATGTTTTCTTAAGTTGGAGCTGCAATTTTAATCTTGAAATATATCCTTGTCTTGGCATTGTGTGGAGTGAAGAAATAAATGTTTTGTGTGCTTGCTGCTGTAGTGTTGAATGTGACACGAGTGACGGTGTGCAGCAGTGAGTAAGAGTGAAAAGTACCCACCACTCCTAAAAGTCAATTTCTTCCAAAAAAGTTTAGTAAATGTTGCGAATTACTACCTACCTCTGTTTATCACCCCTTATTTTAAAAGATACAGTTCCTATATTTTGCTATTGAAATGGCAAAGATAGTTATTTATCAAATCTACTTTTACATATTACATATCATAATTTAATGGGGATATAATTTATTACAGCTGACAGTTACAAGAGGTTTGAGGTTTAAACATCAACCGTAACAAGATCAAATTGAAATTCACAGCTTTTTTAACAGTTCTGTGTACAAATTTGAAGGCTGTTTATTGGATCAATTCAGGTAAACGTCATTGTGTCTACACATTACTTTACGGAGAGCTTACGACCTACTTGTTGAGTCTTGCCTTATGAACAGGTGTTGAAACCAAATTAAGCACTGACTTAGTTACAAGCTAACTAGCAGTTACTAAGCCCTTAGTGTGAACTTTATGTCCTAACTTGCATGAGACTTAACGCACAGCTGTTGCAACCCTACCCAGTAGTTTAGATGTGACTAATGATTGTCAGTTAAGAAATGCCCAGCTGTAGAGAATCTGGGAAAAGAAAGAGTCCCCTTAATCTGGCAAAGGCTTATGCCAAGTGAATGAAATAATGAATGACAGGCAGTGAGGCATCTTTTTCATCGCTGAAATTAAAGATGTTAAGATCTCTCAATTCATTTTACTCATCAGGCCACACATGATGATTTTGTCTCTTGCCCCACATGTCCATTATGCCCCGTTTGCTGTCGGCATGCTGCTTTTGTTTTTCGAGGCCTCTCTGGTTTCATTTGATAATTCCTGTTACCAGGCCAGCATTGTTGTCCCCGGGGGGGGGGGGGGGGATCAAGGTTTACACTGCTGGCTCTGATGTGAATCCAAAGAAAGGGAACAGAGCAACAGCTGAGGAAACGTTAAGAGACGATAAATGTGAGGTGCTTGGACCGCCAACCATCTGCTTGCCACACTGCAAACTTCTGCCTCTGTACTTTGGAGGTGTCCCGTTAGCACATCCCCAAGTTCCCAAACAGCATTAGGAAGGAAATGAAAATGGGAGGATGAATGTGGTGGGGTGTGTGTGCGAGGGTGGGTATGGGCAGTTCCCCAAGCGCAGCAGTGCCAGGCCAGGTGCCAGGCAGACCTGTTGGAAGCGAGCGAAAAGCAGCACACACAGAGGTGATTATGTGCAGCCATCTGTCAGGCATGGAGGCTGCCGCACAGCGTGGCTAATCAGCCCTGGCAGCATGATGGATGAGCTATGGCACATGCCAAAGAGTTGCTGCTGCCGCTGCTACTGCTGCTGGCACAGCTCTGAGCTGGCCAAACTTACTCTTTTTGTTTTGTGACTTTGTCCCTATTTTCCTCCCTTTCTTTCAATCTGTCTCTCTCTGTGTGTCACTTCATTAACTCATCTCTCTTTCTCTCTTGCCTTTTTTATCCTCTCCCTTTCTCTGACAGAGTGCTGCTGCGGGTCCGGATGCTGTACTATCTGCGACAAGAAGTCATCAGAGACCAGGCTGACAGAATACTGGAGGGAACCGATTCAAGGTTGGCATCTCTCTCCATCCCTTCCATAGAATCTTGCCTGCTGTTATCTTTTCTCTCCCTCCATCACCTTCTCCTCCTCCCCCTTTTGACAACCCCCCTACCCCCCATCCAGATGTGCATGCATTTATAATGTGCAAACGTGCTCCTCATATTGATGCTCTCAAGGACTTGACTGAAGTTCTAATGACTGTGAGGGGTTTGTGTGTGCATGCAAGTGCGCAGGGTGAGATAAGCAAGTAGCTCAGATCTCTGGCCATAATCAGGTTGCCCCTGAATAAACAAGATGAGAAATGGCCCTAAATGAGATGTGGCTTGCTAATGGTTGCGTTTCCTACCAGATGTCTACAGATAGACATTAATGCTGCATTCATTAGATTAAGCGCCGCTGCAGCCATCTCCTGGTTTTAATTGATTTCCTGTGTTTGTTTGTATTGTGCTTACAGTGAGCTAGATATCTGGATCCCACAGCCTTTCCACGCCGATGTCCCTACTGTTTGGTGGGACCTTGAAGCGGACAAGTCCCTCCTCATCGGTGTATTCAAGCATGGTAAGCGCCGCCTCTGTTCTATTTTCACATCCTCCCACAGCTGCTGCTCTCTGATTGGTGCTCTTTTGGTGACATAATTGTTCATGTATAATATGACCTGATAATATTGCCTAGAGATTGATTGGTGATATTTTCCAAATGGTTGATCCTGCACTAAATGGGGATGTCGGGGAAAATGGATGGGGGAAAGAGCAGGGATGAGCCACGTGGCTATATAATCCATCAGAGGCAACAGGCACCTCTCAGCACATTTTATTAACATTGACCTGCAGTGTTAAGAAGTGTTCTGGGAGAACCTGCTAAATTCCCAATTTGGGACGTGATTGTGTTTTCTTTCATAATGTTGTGCAGCTGTCCCAATTTATCTTTTGGGGGATATGGGCCAAAAGCAGTATAAAGAGAGGGATCTCTCAGATGCAGAATTTTAATTGTATTAAGTATAGTAATAGCCACTTATTATTTAATAATAATTGAATCTTAGCGAGAGGCTTTTAGATTTCTCTGAGTGTTTTTTTTTTATTTCCCTGAATGTGTGTACTGGGTCTCTCCCGGTGCGCTGTGCTACCTCGTTAACTCAGCTGGCCTCCACACACTCCACACAGGAGCATGTGAATAACACAGGCAGCCTGTTCTTAATCATAATCCTAATTCAGTAGGGAGGGCTGGGGAGGAAGCAGGGAGAGGAGAGGTGGCAGGTCTGGACTGCAGAGGAAGAGTGATGGCCTATAAACCCCCTCATGATTACAGTTTGGCTCGGGGCATAGCGGTAGTTAGGAACAATGTGTCACTGCATAAATCCTAATTGAAATGTGATGTTCTAGTGGGAGAGGGGGTGGGGTGTTGTGCTTGAGCCCTGTCTGATCAGCGCTCAGCTGAAGTGGGTCCAGCCTTCCAATTGTCTCCCCTGTTGTGCTCTATTGGGATCTGCAAGCTCAAATCTGCTCTGCTTGGACAGTTTCAACAGGCATTTTCCTTTGGCTCTGTCTTTTGTTTCTCCTTTTTCTTTATTTTTTTTATTTTGTTATGATTTGATTGTATTATAAGAGGTTATTGCAGCACTTATCACTTATTTTAAGCTTGATTCAAGTTTATAGCACCTCATACAATGTGGTTTATACCACTAATAAGCTCAACTCTTTTTGTGCTTTTGACATACCAGGAAAATAATAGCCCTACAGCCCAGCCTGTAATTATGCATATTTTATGTTCACTGCTGGTCTTTTCTTTCACTAGGCTATGAGAAGTATAACTCTATGCGTGCTGACCCCACCCTGTGTTTCCTGGAGAGGGCGGGCATGCCCGATGCCAAGGCCATCGCTGCCGAGCAGAGGGGAGCGGACATGATGGCAGATGGTGGCGAGGGGTACGTTTGGCCCCAAATCACAGCCCCAGCCAGAGAAACTCCAGCTCTTTCTCTCTCTCTGGCTCTCTCCTTCTTTCTTTATCCCTCACCCCTCATTCCAGTTCTTTCTTTGTTTTATGTCCCACTCAAAAGACCTTATTTTTTTTTTTTATACCCAATAGAGAGGAGGAAGACCCTGAGTACAAGCCTCTTCGAATAGCTTTCAAAGACGATCTGGATGTGAGTTTAGAAATATGTTAGTTTACACAATATCTAGTATCAATATTGTGAATAGATGGATTGTCTAACGTTGTTTTGCCAAATCTGCAGGATTTTACAAACTCTCCTCTGGATGATAAAGATGATGGCATTGATGGTGAGATTGGAGAAGGTATTACACCATTTCCATTGCTGAAAGTTATCATCGAATTATACTTTTAATATTTACTCATGTGCTTATTATTACCTTCTGTTTGTTCAGCCTCTGCTCCTAAGCCTGGTGAAAATGGGAAGGCAGGTAATCTGTACTGGCCACCAGCCTCAGCTCTGACTGCCCGATTGCGGCGCCTCATCACAGCTTATCAGCGCACTCATAAACGCGAGCAGTTAAGGCAAGGAGCTATGACCAAACCTGACCGTCGCCGTCGCCGCCCACGTGATGACATCCTCTCCATGGTAACAGAGGGAGGAGCTTATGCTGTGGATGGGGCAGTGGCTTTTCTGGCTGAAGGAGGGCCCTTCATGGCTAAGGGTTCACCTTTCATGCCTGACAGTGCCGCCCTGCTGGCTGATGGAGCTGCCTACTTCAAAGAACGACGACAGAGGTGAGACTACTCTCTTTTTTTTTTTTGTTTATATAAATAAGTGTTTCACTGTCTAAAGGTCTTCTATTTTGTCCATATTTTAACCTACATTATTTTAGAATAATGCTACTAACAACTCTTGAAACTGCTGTGAAATTAAGAATGTTATTGATTACATCTTAAGATCTATTTATTTGACCGGGAAAGTTCTTCCATACTTCTGGTCATGCAACACCTCATCTATATTGTCTCTGCTCTACCAACATTTGTTTTCCAGATGGACAAGACGTGAAGAGGCAGATTTCTACCGTGTGGTGTCCACATTCGGTGTGGTTTATGACATCCACAAACAGTGCTTTGACTGGTCACAGTTTCGTGCTATTGCCCGTCTAGAAAAGAAGACTGATGAGAGCCTGGAAAAATACTACTACTCCTTTGTGGCCATGTGCAAGCGGGTGTGCCGGATGCATGTCAAAGCAGAAACTGGTAAATAACCTCCCTTTGAAACTATCAAAATAATGTGTCCTGGGAGTAGATCTTTAAAGACACTATAGAAGTATTTGAAGAATTAAAATCACAATCAAATTAGATTTAATTTTTTTCTCTCTCTTGCTTCTCTGAAAAAAATTGTTTCTCTATTGTGGTTTCCTGTTTTTTTTTATTTTTATTTTTTTATTTTTTTTATTATTATTTATTTATTTTTTATAGTCCCAATGTTTTTTTCTTCCTCAGTGTGCCCATGGCGATGTCTACTTTCTCTACCATTTAATAGATGCATATTCATTTATGTATACGTTTTATTTTTTTTATAACATATAAAAAAAATTTAAAAAAAAAAAATCTGTTCAGGAATAAAAACATTACAAATTGTTTTTCTTTAGCTCTGATTTTTTGAACTTGCATTATAACTATGTAACCATCTTGCGCTGCTGGGATACATGTATATGTTGCTGCTGCTTTGTTTTAAAAAAATAAAAATACATACAAATTATACATTAAATATCTCGTCCTGTCTGCTTATAGAGCTGCCAGACCCCACCCTTATCATTGACCCCATTACAGAGGAGCGGGCCTCACGGACACTCTATCGTATTGAGCTGCTGCGGCGGATCAGGGAGCAGGTGTTACCACACCCACTGCTGGAGGAGAGGTTGACTCTTTGCCAACCCAGCCCTGACCTCCCGACCTGGTGGGAGCATGGACGTCATGACCGAGACCTCCTGCGGGGTGCTGCAAAGCACGGCGTTAGCCGCACAGACTACCACATCCTCAACGACCCCGAGCTGAGCTTCTTGGAGGCCCATAGGAAGTTCAAACAAGGCAAGAACACAGAACTGCCCGTAGCCTTAGATTTCCTCACCCCTCTGGCCTTGGTCAAAGATGAGGTGAAGGAAGAGCAGGGAGATGTAGTGGTACCCAAGGTGGAGAACAGTAACAACACTGAGGAGGTCAAAGAAGAGAAAGTCATGTCTCCAAAAGAGGAATTAAAAAAAGAGGCGTCGGCTAATGATATAGGTTTTAAGCAGGACCCCAAAGAGAAGACGATGGAAGTGGAGGAGAAAGAGGATAAACCAGAAGTTAAGACCACCAAGGATGAGCAGGGTAGTCCTGAGGCTGGCATGGTTGAGGAGGTGAACCCCATTGATCAGGACCCCACAGACAGACTCCATACCCCAGAAGTCAAAAACTATCTGGGGGAGGAGGCTAAATTATCTAATGACAAAACCTCTGAAGATGATGAGGATGAAAAAATGGATGATGATGACAAATCAGAAAAGTCTTTACAAGCTGAAGGTAAATATTAGGGGTTGATCTGTACATAACATCTGTTTTTGGAACGTGCATAAAAGTTTTTGGCATGTTTCCAGATATAGATCAAACCAGTTGTAGACCATGCTACATTTGTCACGAGAGAGGCTTGTTGCATATTTGTATTTAAAGAGCATTTTTTTGTATTATTATTTGCAGCTGGAGCTACATCTGAGAGGAAGAATTTTGATGAGGAGAGTAATGCCTCCTTGAGCACTGCTCGTGATGAGACCAGAGACTGCTTTAGCATTGATGAAGTGGAGCTGTCAGCACCTCAGATGTTCAGTGAACACTCTCTCTTCTCTTTCTGGCCTAAGGTTATTTGAAACATTTTTGTTTGTTTTTTTTAATTCTGTCTTTTTTTTATTATTATTTATTTTATTTTTTTTATGCTGTCTGTTACCATAGATCAAAACAATATGCAAAAAAGTCTGAAGTAGCTACATACAGCTTGTATCTAGTCTAAAACTAACAAGTCCCCAGGTATAGACTGTTTAACTAAGAATGGTGTTTTTTATATATATATATATATATATATATATATATATATATATATATATATATATATATATATATATATATCTTTTACCGGTTCTGCTTTCAGTGTGTAACTGGGTTCTTAAAAAATGTGAGATTCTACATACATGGAAAAAGGCTATTATTTAAAGAATTCAAAAAGAGGGTAAAGATAAATCTGAATGTGCCTCATATAGACCTATAGCCGTGCTCAATGTGGTTTCTAAATTATATGCAGCTATCATAGCACAAAGAATAGAAGTTTTATTGCCATAACTTATTTCTTATCAGACTGGGTTTATTAGAGAAAGGAAGACTCAGGATGATGTACTATGGACACTACATATCATAAAGCACATCCAGAAATATAATATTGAAGGGGTAATATTGAGTTTAGATGCCCAAAAGGCTTTTGATGCAGTAAATTGGGCATATTTATTTAAGATTGCTGAACAATTGGGGTTTCATGAGGAGAACTGCAATCAAATGCCAATATAATAAGCCACATGCAAGACTAAAGATAAAAAGGAGTCTATCAAATGCTTTTATTCTTGAGCGAGGAACCAGACAGGAGTGTCCTCTTTTGTGCCGCCTCTTTGCATTGTATATAGATCAACTTAGTCAATTGATTATTCAAAATACTGATATAAAAGGAATTGATATAGTCAAGTCAGAAATAAAATTGCCCTTTTTGCTGACAATATTTTAATTTATTTAAGAGCTCCTTCAAACTCCCTTCCTGTATTAATGAGACTCCTACATTCAGGTCTTATTCAGGTTATAAGTTAAATATACAAAAAAAAACAACTATTGGTTTAATTATAATCCTCCATTAAATGTTATTATCTTTAAATATTAAAGACAAATATAGTTTTGATTGGCAGAAAGAATCAATTAAATGTTTTGGGATTCACTATGTAAAGATTTTTTAAAAAACTTATGTCTGGCAATGAACTAAATTAAAGTTAGATATAGCCAGATGGAATTTGGTTCCTTTTTAAGTTTTGGTTCAAGACAAGTTGAGTTGAGTCAGTAAAAATGAATATACTACTGAGACTTTTGTATCCGTTTCAGACCTTATCTGTTAAGCAATCTAATAAGCAATTTGTAAAATGGGATAAAGATATTGTGCATTATTTTTGGCGAGGTAGAAAACCTAGAATCCGATACAAAACACTTCAACTGCAAAAGAATAAAGTAATGGCCCTGCCTTGTTTTAAAGATTATTTTAATGCAGCACAGATGAGTCTCCTCTCCTATGTTGAATAATAAGTACATGGCACGATGGAAAGATATCGAGGTTTCTTTAAATGAAAATATGCCAATTCAAGCAATGATAGCTGATAAAAAATTAAGCATATTTGTTAGAAATATATGTAACCTTTGGATTAATCTATCTCTTAAAGTGTGGGATGATGTGTTTAAAACATATGGTCGACAAGTTGTTAAAATGGTGTTCAAATGACACTTTACTCAGAATATATTAGATAATAGATTTAAAATGTGGGTTAATAAGGTTTTTTTATTTGCTTAATGTACAGTTATGAGTGATGGTGAACTGCAAGATTATCAATCACAAAAATAATTTGGATTGGAATGAGGGGATTTCTATAGATATTTACAAATGAGAAAATATTTTAACCAAAATATACAAATAAATGCCATAGATAAAATAAAAATACAATGTGTTTGTCATACAAATCATGCCATTTAACAAAGTTTCTAGGTTATATAATTTCAGATATTAGAATCAAATCACATAATATATAAAAGAAAGATCTTTTCTGATGAAGAATGGGAAAATGTGTGTAATACCATGGCAGAACAGGGAGATTTGTTGGAGAAATGTAATACGATATTTTATTTCACCAGCCCAGAAAAAAATATATACATTTTTCAGAGGATTTATTATGTGTGTATACAAATGCTAATTACTATCATATTTTTTTGGAGTTGTAATATAATTCAATCATTTTGGCTAAATGTTAAAAAAAAATTGTAGAAAGAGTATTAGATCTTAAAATTCTGTTGACATTTGAGTTACTTTATTTGGGGTTGATACCCCCAAATACTGTGGCAACGGATCATCAATATCTATTTAGAATAATGTTACCTGCTTCTAAGAAAACAATTACAAAGAAATTGTTACAGGCTAAGACACCAATCATGCAAGAATATGTAGAAGTTTATGATATTTTGGTAAAAGAAAGTTGTTGGGGTTTTTTTCTATAGCAATGCAACAAAATTTATGTCATTTTTATTTTTCCATACTAAAATAAGAATATATTTTTACCTTTTACACTCATTTAACATCACTATTGAATTTGCATGAGTTTTGTCACAAACGTGTCTAAAGGCAAACGCAAAGCTTTCAATGGGGGGGAAAAAAGTCTTATTGCATAGTTATGTGCAGTGCTTTAGATTTAGATCTTTTTTTCTCCATTAACAGCTAAACTGTATTATAAGCATCTTTGAAAGTAGAAACCTGTATTGAGAAATACAGAGAAAATGAGAGACTCTTTGTATTCCCTCTAGTTAATTATGTGTGCGTACACGTGTGCACACACACTTATGCTCCTCTTTCTGTGTTTGTAATTCAGGACAGGGTAATGATCAATCGTATGGACAACATCTGTGAAGCGGTCATGAAGGGCAAGTGGCCTTCCAACAGGAGGCAGTTCTTTGACTTCCCTGGCCTGTTGCCTGGCTACGGCTCCATGGTAACAGACAGCCCCATGCAGAGGCGGAGTCTTGGTGATCTCTCAATGGTGGGTCAGACCAGCTATAGTGGCAGTGAGGACCTCACCATGTCACCACAGGTCAACAAGGCAAGTCCCGCACACTACAAATTGGGTCCTACAATCTTTTGTACTAGATTAAAACTATTAAAAACTCTGTTTAATATATTATACCTAATAAAATCTAATGATAATATACCATATTTTCCGGTATATATATAAATATATATCAGAGTTTCCGCTAGAAAAAAATGGTGCCGGTCAGAGGTTTCGTTTTACGGACATTTTGATGATATGCCGGTCAAATATCGCCTCTTAATTAGTCAAGTTGAGGAAAACTGGAGGCAGGCTATGTAACTTAAAAAAATGACATAATCAGGCCGTATAGAATGCAACATGTTTATTAGCCTAACTTTCAAATAGACGGAAACAAACCAATCCCCCTTCCCCACATAAAATATCTGAATAGTAGCCTGTTGTTTTTACTCAGGCGAACTTAATTATACACTCTCAGTATGTCTCATTTAGCTGGTAACATTTAAATTGGCCACCGTGAAATGACTCCTTGTCAAATGAACTGGAACAAACAAATGACTAGGCCTATAACATTGTCTCGCGTCATTTTAGGCTACTTTTTACGCTGTTTTGCAGTGCTGAATTGTGCAGCTGCCGACTTAAAATCAAAACTTCCCAGTGTCTCTCCACAACTTGCAATGCGCATAAGCCGCGTAACCTTGTTCTCCGCAAGGCGACTTCGCTGCTTCGTCTTGATCCGATTCTGCAGCGACCATCAACTACCTCACATCTTAGCCATGGGAACTTGTAACTCCATTCCGACCGATACGCCCTACACTTCGGCTTTTTCTCCGGTGGTGGTGGAGCTGTCAGGCTCTGGACATCTGAGGCTTCAGGCGTTCCTGATTCACCATCGTCCGTCGCGTCTGGCCTCAGAAAAAAAGCTTTTAAGGCTTGTCTGCCTGGGCCTGGCCATATTTGAAACGTCTCAATCGTTTGTTATTTAGGTCTATATTACAGCCGTTTTAGGCGTGCGCTTTATTTGAAATGCAGCATGCGATGTTGTTTAATAACTTTCAAACGGTAGAGCCTGTTCCTTTATAGCCAAAGGTCGGTGTATTTTTGCTTTATACATTTTAGGCTTAATTCTCAAATTCAGATTGTGTTAGGGGGGCGGGATTATTAGGAAATTTTAATCGGACAATTTGACCGGAGAGATTTAATTTTGTCGGACATTTCATTTTTTTCCCGGCCAATGTCCGGTAATTACCGGACAACGGAAACCCTGAGATAGATATATATATCTATTTATATTTATTTATTTTATTATTCCAACATCTGAAAGGTCCTGCAACTAGTCCAAAGTGACTCAATTGAAGGGGGGTTTTCATCATCTGAAAGGTTCACTAAGTCACTATTCCAAAGTGACTTGTTTACACAGTTGATGTGTAATTGATGTCTGCTAACTTATTTACATAATTTTAATGGTAATTGATGTAGGCTGGTCAAACACACTGCACACACAAACAGATGAAAACATCAGTGATGGAGATGGCAGGACTGTTTTTCGATGAGTAGATCCTTATTTATCTTCACTGAGTGACTTGCCATGGTTGTAAGCGGCTGAAGAGAAGTCGGCTGCTACTGGGTCCTAATGCCTGTCCAAAGCAACCTCTTACAGCCTTTCAGTACGACTTATCTATAACACGATTTTGATGCTGTGCGACTTATATTTCTAAAAAAAAAAAAAAACTTTTAGTTTTATTATTTAAAGAGCTGTTTGTGAAGCATCCACAAATTTTTCTTGTTGATCTGCAGGATGACGCGTTGAGTCTGTCGGTACCTCGGCAGCGCAGACGCAGGAGGAGGAAGGTTGAGATTGAGGCAGAGCGTGCTGCCAAGCGCAGGAACCTGATGGAGATGGTAGCCCAGTTGCGAGAATCGCACGCTGCTGAAGGCCAGGCCCAGGCCATGGATCTAACCAAGGCCCTGCATGGAATGTCCTCATCTTCTGCCTCTGCCTTCCCTGGAGCTATGACTACTTCTACAGCTCTGAAGGCACAAATGGAGCTGCTGCAAGCAGGTGCTTCCTCCAGACCAAGGGCCAATGGCTTTTTACTTGATGCTGAACTGCCCAACCGGAGAAAGAGAGGCCGCAGGAAAAATGTGGAGGGCTTGGAGCTGCTTTTTATGGGAAACAAGAGAGCACAACTTAATGCTGTAAGTATCATACATTTATTTTCTACTTGAGCTGATGTCACACTGTTCATGTGGCACATCCATTTACACACAATTTTTGAATGCATCATACCATTCCATTTCCTTATGTTCTCTTTCTTTGCATTACAGGAAGATTTAGATAGTACCAAAGCTTTTGTGGATGGGGCACATATGCCAGGACGGGCACACAGACACCTTTCATCTCCAGCACAGAAGGCCCCTGATGATGGCCTAGAAGAGGGAAACCATCTTAAAGGAGAAGATGGATCCAGCAGAAAGGACCTAAGGGAATGGCTGAGACAGCACCCCACCTATACAATGGATATGCCTGGATACGTACCAGTAAGTGAAACTTTGTGCCACCTGGCCTACAATAGATTTTTGTTGTTTTTTTTGGCTATGGAAATGTACCGTTTCCCTTACCGAGTTCTCTATTCTTATTATTCAGAAGAATGAGGACCTCCGACTCTCCCAGTTTGGCAAGCCCAAACAGAAAAGACACCGCTGTCGCAATCCCAACAAAATCGACATTAACACACTGACCGGGGAGGAGAGGGTTCCTGTTGTAAACATTAGGAATGGAAGAAAGGCAAGTATTACATTAGTTAATGAAAGGATAGAGGTTATTTCCCCCAAAATAGTCTTTTCACTTTCCTCTAATATTTGTCACTTATTTGACAATAGATGGGAGGAGCCTTGGCCCCTCCAATGAAGGATTTACCACGCTGGCTAGTTGAAAATCCAGAATTTGCCATCGCCCCAGATTGGACAGATATAGTAAAACAATCGGTAAGGCCTACTGTGATATTTATTGTATAATTAAAGTGCAAAATTGTTCGTTTTTTTTTTTTTTTTTTAAAAATACATAAAATAAATTATATTCTTACGTTTATGTTTCCAGGGCTTTCTCCCAGAGTCCATGTTTGATCGTCTCTTGACTGGGCCAGTGGTCAGAGAAGAGGGTGTACGCCGCAGAGGCCGACGACCCAAATCTGAGATTGCCAAGGCAACAGCAGCAGCTCAGGCAGCTGCCGCTGCAGCAGCGGCCTCCACCTCCAGCGTTAATCCTTTGTTAATGAACGGACTGTTTGGAAGTATGGACCTGACTAGTCTGCAGGGCCTGCAGAATCTCCAGAGCCTCCAGTTGGCCACAGGCCTCATGGGCTTTCCCACTGCTCTAGGAGGAGGAGCAGATGCAAAGCATGCTGCAGCTATGCTGCCTCTCATGCTTCCAGGCATGGGCGGCCTACCCAACATGTTTAGCCTGGGTGGGCTGTTTGGAGGAAACCTAGCCGCAGCTGCCACAGCCACTAATGGAGGCACAGAACAGGCAGCGTCTGAGGAGAAATCCAAACCCAAAAAAGATGAGACCGAGAAGGAAGGAGAGGAGAAAGAGAAGGAAAAGGAGGCAGAGAAACCAGCTGAAACAGTCTCTACTGAGGCTACAGTAGATGCTGCTGCGCTTGCTGCTGCGGCCACCTCTGGCATGTCTACCAACGCACTGGCATTCAACCCTTTCTTGCTTTCCACAATGGCCCCAGGCCTTTTCTACCCATCAATGTTCTTACCTCAAAGTCTTGGTGGCTTGGGCATTCCAGGCTTCCCTCAAGTTTCTCTAGCTGACCTCCAGAGCGCCGTGTCAGGGGCCTTAGGGGCCACTGGCGAGGACAAGGAGTCCAAAAAAGGGCCCCGTGCAGATCAGGACCAGAATGCCTCCGCGGCTGATGTGGAAACTGCTGACAACACACTTGAAGACAGTGACTCAGAGGAGAGCCAGAACAAGACAGCTGATTCGTCAGTACTAGATGATGACCTGGTAGGGCCACTTGATGAAATGGACTCCATGGAGGGTGGAATGGATGAGGATGTCGATGAGGATGATGATGATGATGATATGGATGACCCTGCTATTGAGGACAAAAGTGACTAAAAAGTCAAATAGGCCTTCTAATATTTTCCCAGGGCTGTGAACTCGCAGTCTGAACTCTGACAGAATGGTTAGTCCAGTAGTTTACATGCCAACTCAATATCCAAAACACCTTTTTGAATTTGGCTGTTTGGTTTTCATTGACAGGTAATGTAAGAGAAAAGCAAATTAGCTGTCTCTATAACTATTAGCATAGGCAGGGATTGAAGCAAAGAGAAGTAGAGTTGTGTGGATGTCAAAAGGGTTTTTTCCTTTTTTTTTTTTTTCCCTTTTTTTCCTTTGTCTTTGGCACTGTGTGGTGCCTTCTAGATGAGATGGAAATTTCCTGAAATATTATAGGAATTAATCGTTCCAATAGTGCTATGCTGCTCTGTTTTATTTTAATATTATTGTTTTGTTTTTTGTCATCTGTCTCTCTACTGTTTATAATGTAACAATAAGTAGCATCTCGTAATATTCAGCGGTGTACAATTTAACAGCATTAAGACACTCCGCTGCTGAGAAAGGATCATGGTTTTCGTTGTACTGTTCTGCTGAGAGGAGCAGGTGAAATTCTCACATATCATAGCCTGAACTCAGACTGTTCCCAGTCTCTCACACTGACAATCCAAACGGGTGAGGAGACCTCTCGACCTGTGGAGACAGCAATAACGAAGGCAGCTTTTGAATGTTCAATTTTACTCTCTTGACTAAACACCGGAAAGTGTGGAAAAATGACATGAATTAAATTACTGCAGTCAAAATTGTCTCATTGTATCCATGTTAATGCACTGGTGTAAGAATAAAATCAGGTACCTTTATCTATTTGAATGGAATTTTCTTACTTTAGCCACAAAGCTGAACAGCATTACCTCAATTCTAACTAGCCTTGAAGTTTACAGACATGTTGTAAATTGTTTTGTTTTTTTGGTCTTTCTTTTTGATCATGTATGATGAACTGTAAATTGCTGCCAACTGTAGTAATGATGCTTTTAATAAAAGTTACTCCCGATATTCGCCTAGGAAACCAAAATGGTGTTTGTGTAGCTCTGTGGGGATGTGAAGCAACATTTAATGTCATGACCTGACAACAACTGACATTTTATATGTTGCCTAACTGAATGAATACTTCACAATTGTCAGTTTAATCTGTTTGAAATTAGAGGTATTTAAAGGAATATTCCAGGTTCAATACAAGTTAAGCTTAAGCAGCAGCATTTGTGGCATAATGTTGATTTTGCCAAGAGTAAAAAAATAAGTAAATAATGGGTCACAGTATGGTGCTTACTGTGGAAGGGAATGGGGTCAGTCTGTTTATTTTCTGAAAAATACTATTTCAAAAGTATAGAGGCAAGACGTAAACAATATATGCTAAAATAATTATATCCAATTTTACTTTGTTGCCACTATGACATAACACGGTAAACCATAAAAATCTAAAACAACCCTAATCACATTGGTTTAAACTTTACAGCTCAAATAATAACTAAGTGCTTTAATAAAATTATAAGCTTAAAATTTCAGATTTTTAAACCCTCCAAAAACTGACCTCATTTACTTCCATTATTTTTGTGGTAATCAACTTCATGCCACAAATGCTGTTGATTTGAGTTCAACTTGTAACTTTGAATATTCCAGGTTCAATGCAGGCAAAAGCTCAATCAACAGCATTTGTGGCATAATGTTGATTACACACAAATTAATTTCAACTCATTCTTTTAAAAAAGAAAAGAAAAACCGAGGTTACAGTGTGGCATTTACAATGGAAGTGAATGTGGCCGATTTTTGGAGGGTTTAAAGGCAGACATGTAAAGCTGATAATTTTATATAAGCACTTTAATATAAGCACAAATTCTGCTAAAATTTGAGCTGTATAGTTGTTTAAATTGTAATTGTTATATTTTGGGGTTTGCTGACATTACATCTTAATGGCAATGAAGTTGTAAAATTGGCTTTACACAGATGTCTGGTGACTATTCTTTTGAAACAGTATTTTAACGTTTATGGATTGGCCCCGTTCACTTTTCACTCACTGGAAACGTTTTGCTTTAGAAAAGAGAGGGCCAAGCCAAAATGTTTGTGGTAATCAACATTATGCCACAAATGCTGTTGACTGAATACCTGAAAAGAGCATCATAACGGTGTATGGGAGAGTCGCATCCACACATCCCGCTAAACTACAAAAAAAGATGCTCAAAGAGTACCCAAAGAGGTTGGATGAACATTTAATGGAAAAAGATACAAAGATATTATTTGAGGACATTGCCATTACATTCAGAAATGGGTATGCAAACTTTAGAACCAATGATATTTTGAACATTTTACAATAAAATTATTAAACAATTTTTGAACATTTTCTTCCTTGTAAAATTGAAAGAAAATTTTCTAGACTTTGATCATATACATCACAATACTTTTGGCATTCAACTGTATAAAGGAAGTTGCACAGTAAATAAAGATAAATGATGAGTGACTGAAAGAGAGTGAGTGAGTGAGCGAGTAGTGACTGAAAGATAGTGAGTGAGTGAAAGATATGAGTGAGCAAGTAGTGACTGAAAGAGAGACTGAGTGAGCGAGTAGTGACTGAAAGAGAGACTGAGTGAGCGAGTAGTGACTGAAAGAGAGTGAGCGAGTAGTGACTGAAAGATATAGTGAGCGAGCAAGTAGTGACTGAAAGAGAGAGTGAGTGAAAGAGATGAGTGAGCAAGTAGTGACTGAAAGAGAGTGAGTGAGCGAGTAGTGACTGAAAGATATAGTGAGTGAGCAAGTAGTGACTGAAAGAGAGAGTGAGTGAGCGAGTAGTGAGTGAAAGATATGAGTGAGCAAGTAGTGACTGAAAGAGAGAGTGAGTGAGCGAGTAGTGACTGAAAGATATAGTGAGCAAGTAGTGACAAAGAGTGAGTGAGTGAAAGATGTAATGAGTGAGCAAGTAGTGACTGAAAGAGATAGTGAGTGAGTGAAAGATATGAGTAAGCAAGTAGTGGCTGAAAGAGATAGTGAGTGAAAGATATAATGAGTGAGCAAGTAGTGACTGAAAGAGATAGTGAGTGAGTGAGTGAGTGAGTGAGTGAAAGATATAATGAGTAAGCAAGTAGTGACTGAAAGAGAGTGAGTGGAAGATATAGTGAGTGAAAGATATAATGAGTAAGCAAGTAGTGACTGAAAGAGTGAGTGAGTGAGTGAAAGATATGAGTGAGCAAGTAGTGATTGAAAGAGTGAGTGAGTGAGTGAAAGATATAATGAGCGAGCAAGTAGTGACTGAAAGAGATAATGACTGAAAGAGTGAGTGAGTGAGTGAGTGAAAGATATGAGTAAGCAAGTAGTGAGTGAGTGAGTGAGTGATATAATGAGTAAGCAAGTAGTGACTGAAAGAGATAATGACTGAAAGAGTGAGTGATTGAGTGAAAGATATGAGTAAGCAAGTAGTGAGTGAGTGAGTGAGTGAGTGAAAGATATAGTGAGTGATGAGTGTGTGAGTGAGTGAGTGATGAGTGACTGAAAGAGATAGTGAGGTGAGTGAGTGAATGAGTGAAAGATATAGTGAATGAGTGACTGAAAGAGATAGTGAGGTGAGTGAGTGACTGAAAGATATAGTGAGTGATGAGTGTGTGAGTGAGTGAGCGAAAGAGATAGTGAGAGTGAGTGATGAGTGAGCGAAAGAGATAGTGAGAGAGTGAGTGATGAGTGAGCGAAAGAGATAGTGAGAGAGTGAGTGATGAGTGAGCGAAAGAGATAGTGAGAGAGTGAGTGATGAGTGAGCGAAAGAGATAGTGAGAGAGTGAGTGATGAGTGAGTGAACCAAACAGGGATTTGAACCTAAGTTAACAGAAATTAAATTGATTAGCCTATATTCGAATCCTTGATTTCACACATCCTCACATTCAAACGGGAAGCAGAACCACCCCATCACATCCCTTACACCACGTCACAATAAAACATGTGACGGGGTGGTTTATTTCATCCCAAAATGGCTGCAGATCTCACATGTGGTCAAGTTCCTCACACAGCATAAATGCATTCAATCTGAAATATAATTTTCTTTGCATTAATAATGTATACAATTTAATAAAAAACAGATTTCCCTATCTATTTTGCATGACGGGGTGGTTGTTTTGAGCTTGATGGACCCTGCCTAACATGAAAAAGCAACAAATAAACAAAGTAAAAAAATGTCAGTAATTGCCTGCTTTTGTTCTTGGTAGCTCATTTCCACTTTGTGATGTCATTTAAAGCAACGGTACAGTATTTATAGATAAAACAAGTTAGTGTGACGGGGTGGTAAGTCAAACCGAGGGACGCACACAAATCATAAAATATTTACAAAAAAATAAGGTTTATTTTTAATAAATATATCTTATATATACAGGGACACACATACAATCCTGAAAATAATAAATGTTTGAAAAAAAAATATATAACTTATTTGGTGATATTTTAGATGCAAGTGTCATGTTGGTCAACACAGACATGGTGAAATTGGCTATGTACTAATGAAAAATGATTAAAAATAGTATGTTACTCTTTAAGAATAGTATTTTTATCATATATCATGTTAACAAGAACACTTGATTTAATAACTTTAAGCTTTGGAAACACACTTTGGGACATTTTTTGTGCCTTATGCATCTCATCAAACGTTGCGGACACAAATGGCACCCGTTTCATAGAATGACTCACAAAACAGAAGAGCTGCATGTCCTGGTTGTCAGGGAGAGAGAAAGAGAGAGTTTCCGACAGGCCTGTTTACTCAAGCCATCATAAACACCATCAGTCCTGTGGGGCGACTGACATAACGTGCTCCGACAGGACGAGAGGACATGGCAGGGGCTCTCTGTCCGCTCCAGTAGCCAGCCATTATGAGCCTAACGCCTGGAACAAGGCTTTTTCCCCTCTCGACAGACATCTTTCATAATTGCACTTTCCGATGAAGTGGCTCGTGAAATCCATAGGTCTCGTGTGCACTCAGCATGCAGCTTTTGGCAGGAGTCGAAGTTTGAGATTTGGACAGGAGGTACTTGTGCAAGGAATTGTCAAAATGATGCCTTGTATTGTTGCCGTGGAAGCACTTGAGTTGTAAATGTATGATAATTGTAGATTTGGGTGTTTTTGACGTGCGCATGTTCTCATTACCCTTCTAGACTAATAATGAACCGCTGCTTGTCGAGTATTTTTCATTGCTTCCTGTTTTAATGTAGAGAGAGTTCTCCTGTTGTCAGAGTGGTTTTTGTGGCAGTGAAAATCTTCCGTGGTTTCTAGTCATATGCGCCATCTTGACTCATGGTGCAGGCACTCGCTCGTCACCAGAGGCATCGTGCCTCCTTCACAAACCACTGACTGCTGAGTGTGAAGTCTCATTGGCGAGGAGGCAGGTTGTGGTTAGCCACTGAGCGTCAAACATGGCAACACAGCACAGTTCACTAACACTGGGCCGCTGGGATTAGAGCTGGCAGGCTACCCTTGGGAGAGCCCCTTTCTCGGGAAGGCCAAACTGAACGTTTCCATTAGCAGCTGCTTTGCTGACATAGTCGAAAGAGAGGACCAAAGCGCGCTGTACTGCACCACAAAAAGATAAAACACTAGGTGATATTTAAGAAAAATCAATCCTTAGGATTACCCTTTCAATTGTATAATTCAGTGCTTCAGCAATTACGTTGACTGATTAAAAGGTTAGTTCACCCAAAACTGAAAATTCTCTTATCATTTACTCACCCTCATGCTATCCCAGATGTGTTTGACTTGCTTCTGCTGAACACAAACAAAGATTTTAGAAGATTATTTCTTAACAATGCAAGAGAATGGTGACCACGTTTTTGAAGACTCCTGTTGTTAAAGGGATAGTTCACCCAAAACTGTAACTTCAGTCATTGTTCACTCACCCCTGTGTTGTTATAACCCTATTTAACTTTCATTCTTTTTCACTACACAAAGGGAGAAAATTGTGCTCAGTGATGTAATACAATGGTGTATGTGACCAACTCTAAGAACACAAAGTATAATTCAAAGGCCTAATAATGTATTGTGTGCGACTCATGTCTTCTTCTGAAAGAATGGGATATGGTTTGGTAAGAAACAAATCGAAATCTAGGCTATATTAAGTAAAAATGTTGACCGACTGCTGATCTCCTGTGCGGGCGTTCATGAGGCTACATGCGAGCTTTAGAGCTCATTGCACAAGAGCAACAGTAGTAACACTCCCGCTCACGAGACGGGGCGTTGTAGCAAAAACTTGTTTCTTTTTGCTTTAACAGGACCACCAGTGATATTAACAACAGAAAACACAACACAGCTGCACACAAACTGGAGGCATAGAGAGACAGAAGCAGTTGTCATAATTAACCAGCTGCTCAAATAGAATTTCCAACATCACAATATCTTTATATTTTCATGTTAAAAAAAAACAATTTTAAAGTTACTGTCGTAGTGCAATGTTTTGATGCAGTGATGAGGCCATGTTTTCTGACATCTAACAAAGATGCCAAAATGAGTCCACTTGAGCCTTCTCCCTTTCCGTCCGTCACACATTCTCACCACTTCCGGTGCAAAAAAAAGTGGAAGGGCTTGACTTTTAAAACCTTTTATGCTTCATGAACTCAGAATCGCTTGCTGCATTGCAATGTAAACAATATGGCGGCGCGCATAGCAGGCAGTCGCGTTCGCCTTCGCATCTGGATAAATCATTGTAAACATCTAAAAATCACATTATATGTTTAATAATATATAATCTGTTCTCGAGTGCATCTGCTGTGAGGTGTAAGGTAATATTTCTTTAAATTACAACAGACATTAAAAAACTCACACTGGAGGATTCATCAGTACAGGAAAAACTAATGTGCAAAAGAGTTCAACCATTGGAGACTTATGGATTACTTTTATGCTGACTTTGTGTTTTTTGGAGCTTCAAAGTTTTGGTCACCATTCACTTGTATTGTATGGACCTACAGAGCTGAAATATTCTTCTAAAAATCTGTGTCTGTGTTCAGTAGAAGAAAGAAAGTCATGCAATTTTTTTTTATATAGACACATAAGTAACCTAAAAGTCTTGAAAATGGTGGAAAAAATACAGTTGTATTTAATAAGTTGACACTTTGTGATTGCATGCCTCAGTACAGTATGTTGTTGCACCATTTGTGACTAAATTGTCATCTGCCATTAACAGCCTATTTCCTCGCATTAACAGCCTATTTAAGAACAGGTCATTTTTTGGTTAAAATCGACCATAATAAAGCACTAATTCTTGGGACATGGGACAAAACATGTCCCGCAACTTTATCTGCAATGTGGTTTTAAAATACGAATTAATTATTTTAAATCACCTGTCCTTACTTTTTGTCAACACTGTCAGATATTTATGAAAACGTTTAAAAGTCAGCCAAAATCAAACTCCTTCACATTGATGCAAACTAAATTCACATTTTATGAAGCTGATTTGCCCAAATTGTTTGGTAAAATGTTCCTATTGATTAAAAATCCCTTGACAGGGTTACTGTAAGCTTAAAAAAAGCTTCAATTAAAATCTAATTTGTGCTTCTAATTTTCTGTCAACTCCATCAAACTGTAAGACATTATTCGTGTTCACACATGCATCCTTTTCCAGAATATTACCTACAATTTCCAGTTTAGATGTCATGTGTGAACTCAACCCTTTTGAAAATGCTGGTAAATGATGCTCTGGCAATTATACTTAATGCAAAGTTGTATCATTAACAATAAATTTCCTTTTTGATGTTATGTGTGAACCGCACATTTGGTACATTTACCAGTAAAGGAAAGCCAGCGATTTTCCTGTAATTTACCTGTTTGCATGTGTGAACGGGACTATTGTTTAAGATTTATAGATGATTCACATCATTTATTTACTACTGTCTGACTGATGAAAATTTTGTTTACTATCCTGTAAATTCACCCATTTATTAAATTAAGTAAATGCCAGATTTGTCTATATTTCGGCACGTTCGTTTGTTTTATCTGACTGTGTTGACCCATAGCAAGTTACAGATAAGGCAAAAACACACATTTTGTGAGAAAATGGAAGAAGCAAGAGATTGCGCCTAAGCAAGGTGAAACATGTTGAACAGATTAATTCAAAACATTTATTTTGAAACTTTTTCAGTTGTGTAGCATGTTTAATTCCATGTATCAATCACTGCCTTTGCCTTAATGTTTGCTAGAGTGAGTTTGTGTTCACTTGTTTACCCAACAGCTATAACAAAAAATATGATGCAATACAGAGGATAGAATTCACAAACATTATTCTAATTTTATACTAAACCATTTCTAGAGACAACACCAAGTGTAATTGGACTTTGACTCAAAACCTTAGATGTAGTTCTAGTGACAACTAACCGTGGTCTCCTCTATTATAGGTACAGTGTTCCTGAATCATCCTCAGTGATAGTGGTATATGTCATCTGGATGTTTTAACACCCCACAGATTGATCGCAATGTTTTTTTTATTCTGAAAATCATGGTCACTCTGCAGCAGTGGTTCATGGATGTAAGAATGGTCTCTCAGAAGAGATGACTGGAGGCACTGAGGTGCAACTAATCAAAATTGGTATTACATAATCAGCTAATTGGTAGACACACCCTTAACGAGCAAGGCTTATTAGCTGTTGTGACAGATCTGTCTCTGCAAGCCCAGGGCTCAGTGTACTCACTGCAAACATCCCTAACGTATGGGGAGAGCTAGATCTTCTATCTGTTAACACATTTATTATCTGCTCTGTTCAACAGCAGAACTGATTTAATATTCAGAGGGGAGCCTTCAGGGTTCTAGTAAACCAAGGGAATGTGATCCCGATGACCTGTGGTGACTTTACCTCTCCTCTTCCATTATTCCGGGGGATGTGTCACAAAAAGCTATAGGTTATATAGCATCCATCTCTCTGGCCACCTGTTTTCTTGAAATGTCAGGCTCTGGCCAGCTGATTCGTATTCTGAGCCAATAAACATGTAATTTCCAGCTGGATTCGGCCAGGCCCACTGTTTCTTGAGCTCTCCGATAAAGAACGATTTGCAGTCGCCTTGACGACCTAGTGCCTCGCCGTCTTGGTTACGTGATTGATCACATTATCCTGTGCCGGTGACACAGGAAGGGGGAGGGACGTTTGCGGGGCTCTATCAGATGAAGCGCTGATGTCCTTCTTCCCGGCTGAGGGGATTTAAAGCTGTCACACGCTCTCACACCTCCTGTTTCCCCCGGAGACGGATGTGTCGTGCGTGACATTGAGGGCGAGAGGGAGAGCATCAATCACAGACTGGGTGATGAGTGCCCTGTTTCTCATACTGCACTCACACGCTTTCACACAGAAGGGCAAACAGATGCCAACTTAACTACTGATGGCTTCCAGTTACCCTTAGAAAAGAGGGATATATAAATAGGAATGTGCTTATATATTAGGGAAACCCTAGATGTAGGCTATATAGTGAAAATGCTTATATTTGGCATTTTTATCATTTATATTTTTCATTACAAATATTATCAGCATAACAATATATTTGAATTTAAATGTTTACATGAATTTGAGAAATGCTTTACATGTTGCTATAATGATGGCATGCACACAAGTTTGTGCAAAACCTGATGGTCCATATCATCCAAGTATGAATTTTAATATTCCAAGGAGTATCTTGTGTGCTTCAATAGAAGCAAGAAAATTTGACCTTTTGTACAAAAGTTAACATGGTCAATGTCACAAATTTGTTTGATTGTTGAAATCAAACTAAAAATAGCACGAAATCACCAAAAAATGTCATAGCAATTCTTACATTTGCATTTATTCATTTAGCAGATGCATGACTTACAAAATGAGGAAGGATAACAACATAAGCAATTTGTCTTAAGGAAGTAGTAGTTCAAAAAAGTGCTGCATTACAAAAGTCTCAATTGCATCAGAAAGTATTAGCCAAGACAGCGATTAGAGTGCAATCATTTATTATTATATTTTTTAGTAATATCATTATTGTTTGTATGGTCAAGTGCTCACAAATAAGCTGTGTCTTTAGATGTTTTTTGAAGAACATTTTCTGTAATAATTATACATTTCATAAATAAACAAAAGCAATCACTTTTAAATCGTTTTTACATAAAATTATTAAATTATTGTAGTATTAAAAACAAGTTCAAAGTATGTAATCATGTTGAGATTTAGATATGCATTACTTATTATACATGTCTGACATGCAAAGAGAAAAGAAAATCGTGGATATACTGTTTGCTTGCTCTTGAGTTTCTTAAACAATGTAAATAAATATTTTGGCATACTTTGCTCTGCGCTGGAATAAAGAAAACATCAAATGAATTAATAACTTTGGTGTCGTTTTCAAGCTTAGAAGCTGGACTTGTATATAAAAAAATACATGTGATGTAAACAGCATAAAGGCAATATAATAAACTCTTAACAGGTGCCTTTAAGAGATTAGAAGCATTTGAAGTTGTAAACGGATGTCTATTTGTCACATTTTCACTTGTAACTTCATGAAAAAATAAACAGAATATAAAAACAGTAGAATGCAGCCAATTAAAACAAGTCCAAGTACAATGTGATATGATGCATAGCTCTTAAAATGATCTTGGAACAAATGTGATGCTACCTCATTTGATGTAACTGCAGTAGCTAGCCTGCAGCGTATGTTTGACACAGAAGTTTAGACTTTTGGACTCCACTAAATACATACAAATTAAATAGGTTACGCAAAGCAAAACACTGTTTTCCGTGGCCCCAAACTTACTGTGCATATGCAAAAATTTGATATAAATCTTTATTTCTTGTTTCTGCTGTGAATTCTGGCCTAGCTGGTCTGTGCCTGTCACCCAGTGCAGATGATGACAGATTATTCACCACAGGTATGACTCATCAGAAGCCACGTTGCCTAAAGCCAGTGTCTGTGAGCTGTGTGGCCCCAGAGAACGGCTGTATTTCATAGTGAAATTAAATGCTCTTGCGCTGCTCAAGCACTCTCATTATGGCCAGCTGACCCAGAAAGATTTGTTGCAGAATATTTTGCTCAACTTCTGTTGCAGTGGAGGTTTGGGAAAGGACTGCATAACTTAGCACAGCTCAGTTTGTCATCTGTGTAACTAAATGATTTTAAATCCTCAAGTCTCAGCATGATTATGCTGTAATTACAAAGTAATTTTTCCCTCATTAAAAAAAAAGTTTAAACAAGGAAATGAGTTATATTTTTGGAAAAAGCTTAAAATGATGTACACTCACAAAATATTCTAACCATATCAGTAGTTCAATCAGTAGCACTTTTTTTACACAGTGGGTTGCATTATGGCCGGCATGTTGAAATTGCATAACCAGTCTAACACTACTCATTCACTTGCTCCCAAATATGCACAGTAAATAGTGGGCTCCATTTCATGAGTGCACAAAGTGCAGAGTTACACGCTATGAAAATCCACAATGTCTTATACAATTTGCATGAGAGCGCTTATTCTAAATGCAATTTTCATGACAGAACAAAGTGCAAGTGGGCATGGGTGGGAGTGTTTGCGCTACTGTGGGTGTATGCGTGCAAACTTTGGGTATACTGTATGTTAATGAACTGCCGCAGAGCACAATTTGCTATTTTCCAGAGAAATGGGTCATTGTGTTAATAATTTCAAAAGCAGGTATTATCTCAAAGTCTAAACTCGGTTTGCATATTGGAGATTTCACCAGCAGGTTGTTATAAAGTTCATGTCAAAACTCTGAAAATATAGTGGAATTATCAAATTATGTCCATGACAATCACTATTGCAGCATTTTAATAAACAAATATGTATGAGATTTTGTGTTAAACTATTTATCATTGTTTATATCTAAAATTGTTTTTAAGATCTCATTTATATTGGTATTTTTCCACCAATTGTCATAGAGTGATTTTAAGTCTGCAAAAGAAGTTGGAGTAAAATGTTTAGATTTGGTATGATTTTTTATTTTATTTTTTACCACTTTGTTATTTTTATTATATTTTCATTTAGTTTAATGAGTTTAGTTCTGAATTTAGAAATATTTTTGGTTTATTATTTTGTGTAAATCAAAATTGACCGGTAAGAAATGTGTTCCGATAAAATCACTTCTAATACTATCTTTTTTAATACCATACTAGCCATAATTATTATTATTATTATTATTATCATTCTCAGTTACATTCTCTATAATTTAACTGAGCATATATCAAAATCCTGACAAGAACCATATTTTTTATCCATATAATACGAGTGTCACATTCTACAAGGTTAATTTATGAAAGAACATATGTCAATATTTCTATTCTTCTAATTAACTGCATACGGTCCATTTATACTACCACCTTCTTATGAATGTGCTGTCTTTGTTTATATCACTGGTGCTTGACCGGTAATGGACTACTGTATATAATAGGATGCAGACCGTGGAATAACCGGAGAAAAACCTCAGAATTAAATTGCACTTGACCCAACCCATTAGCGGTTTGCGTGCAAAATTTTGCCAAATCCACTTCTGCCTATACTTGGTGCACATGCTTGCACAAAAATACCAACATTTCATGGCCATGCCCATTGACTGCATGTATGACTTAAGGCATAGCATTTAATAGACGGCTCAGTATGTCAAATGCAGCATGTCAGATTCTTCAGTATTCATAAAAGAATCGCCAAGAAATACCCAGATGACCTACTACATCTGGCAAGACTCAACAGTGCACATCCACTGGACACTCCACTAACCCATAATGCCACAGGAGCAGAGGAGACATCATATTTAAAACATAGAATTTAAAATATGGAGGAGAACCACGATTTGGACGGCTCTTTTCAAGTGTAAGTGCTACAGATACAAAGAAAGTTGTTCCTTTTGTTTGAATTGTACTTTATTTTTGTGGTTCTTATTACTATGTCATATATAGAGGTCACGGGACAATGCCCACATTCCCGTATGATGTATGTCCAAAAATCCAAATTACTTAACAGCATACCAAATTAATGTACTTTTATTACAGCTGAGAAGTATGTTCTTCATCACATCCAGTGCATATTCTAATAGTATGCAGCTTATTACATGCCTCGGGTCTTTAGCAAAGGTATACACACTCACTGAGCACTTTATTAGGAACACCTGTACACCTACCTACCAAAGGAATGAAAATGAAGACTTTTTAAGGCCAAATAAATAAAAATGTACAACCGCTTTCGGAATAATAATAAAAACAAAAAAAAAATTAAATCATTAGCAGGTAAATACAAAGCCACTGAGGCTACTTGGACGTCTCTGGACATGTTTATTTTTATATTTTATTGTGCATATATGTGTTTTCTTTTTAAATAAGTTAATACAACTTTAAAACTCTAAATTAAATCAATAAGAATGCATGTAGCCTAAGGTATGTAGCCTATATTGTGACACTTCTCTTAACCCCTTATCCCGCACCGGAAATTATGAGGGCGATACTTTTTTACCTTTTTAAGCTTTGTTTTATAACAAATATTCAACTGACTATCATAAACTATGCATCATTTGAAAGGTAAAACACTCAAGAATCATGTTCTAAACTTGTTTTTGCAATCAATACACCAGAGAGGAAAGGGTTAAATTAAATGCAAAAGGACTTCTCATTTGAAAATGAGCAAAATGAACCGCTATACTCATCTTTCATCTCGTATGGTTCAGATCAGTTTCGACGAATCCAAGAAACAACAGCATACATTTCAATGTAAGGGTCCACTCTTCAAAATGGATCCCACTTTTTAATCCAAAACAATGAAAAATAGGGGAAAAAATGAAATATCCTCCTTTGGTTTGCATGAGCGTTTTCGAGATAGAGTTCGCATCATGTTCATTTTCAAAGAAATATCGATTCTAATCCATATTCCAACACTCAAAAGCTATCTCACCCCTGTAGTTTAGACTCAATAACAGTGGAGATGACTAGCAAGATATGAGATTACAGTGATACATTTATATGAATGAATGGTGCATTGAATATAAATATAATGGAAGGAAAGGATTACAAGATGTCAGGTGAAGATATAATAAATATATATATATAATTATATACATAGAAAAATAATAATTACAAGGCATTTTTAATGTTGAGCATTATAATGATAAGGTATGTGACATTTGATATTGTAATATGATGGAATATTGATGCTGCTAATAGATGAATGTGACTCAAACTGAAATCCTCTTTTGTGTGTTTGTGTGTGTGTGTGTGTGTTTTCCTGTGCTGTAAAATAGGCCTTCAAATTTAAAATGTTAAAATGTTGTGCTGAAATCATTTTTTCTTGTGTAGTTTGATGGGCAGAATAGTTCTGAATGGATAAACATGTATTGTAGTATGTAGTGTTTACTCCTTATGTCATTTGGTAACCAGGTGTCCATTTGGAGTCCATTTGGCCTTTTGGAAAGGACGCCTATACTTTTCTTGAATAAAAGCTTACAGGAACTACATTTTTGGGAGTATCATCCTCAAATTTGAATCAAAACTTGGTCAGACATTCAGTTTTATCTTTATGGTGTTTTCAGGCCCTTAACATAAAATTCTGATACATTTTTCCCTAAATGAAGTTTATTCAAAGAAATCGTGAGTCAATTTCATGTATATTTTACCTTGTTTTACTCTGTTCCTATGCTACTTTGAGTTATAATGACTCTTGGGTAACAAAGTTTCAAGTGTCTAGTTTAAAAAAATATCAGAGTTATGAATGTGGACCATAGGGTTCAAGAGCTACAGAGATTTGTATTTGGGTATGTCGTTTTCAGAAAATTCTCAAAAATAGGGGTGCTGGTTAAGACTTTCCAGCAAGACGTGGCACAATAAACAAATGCTTTGGCAATGTCACCGCTTATGTCAAACATGGAAGTGGTGGCAAAACTATGAGTAAAAAGTCAACTTTTATCGTATTAAGTTGTTGAAAAATGATTCCGAGGGCTCTTTCTGACTGGACTGAGATCATTTTAACTCACATGATTACATGTTTGTTATTTATTCATTTCATTATAGTAATTATATTGCTAAGAATGTGTCTATATTTATGATGGTTTTGTGTCATACTTTCATTTAATCATCTAATCTGTCAACTCTAACAGCAGTCAGCAGGCTTTCTGCCACCACACTGCACATGCACTGACAATTTTGTAAACAAGACGATTGGTCTATAGACCTTATTCACAGTAGCGCCATGTTTGATTTTTAATGGGAATGGAAACGAGGCTGTGAGGGACAGACTTACCATCTCTTCAATGGCATGCATGGTATAAAGATATAAAAAGCTCCAATATCCCATCTGATTTTCCACAACTCATGTTCTCTTTTGTTTTTTCTACTCCAGTGTCCTTGAAAAGGTATTTTTCCATATGCGGAATGATACAAAAACACTTTAAACTGCAGTTAAGCCCATTGAAGAGACTGTACGTCTATCCCTCACAGCCTCGTTGTCATTCCTATTAAAAATCAATTAAAAATTGCATGTGCTGAATAACATTTATATATATTTTCTTGGCAGATAACTTTAACAAGTACTTTAACAGGCAGTTAAAGGGCAGTTCATTTAATTATGAAATTTCTGTTATCACTGCTCACTCTTGAGCCTGTATGAATTTTTCTCTGCCATGGATCAAAAAAGGAGAAAATGTTTTGTCTCAGTCACCATTCACAGTCACTACATCTTTTTATAATTCAATATAAGTGAATGGTGACTGAAACTCCCTAATATCTCCTTTTGATATCCACTGAAATAAAAAGTCATACAGGTTTGCAACAGCATGAAGGTAAGGGATGATAATTATAATTTTTGAGTGAAATATCTCAAGAAAATTCATAACTCGTCAGTTATCTTAAAAATTGCCATTTAAAGTTGACAGGATGTATTGAAAATGTTAACAGATTAAATTCTGAAAGAGAACTGCTGCATAGATACGATGTATACTGAAAGCAAATGATATACTAAATATTAAATATAGCTCATATATTTTAATTTTATATATATTATTAATATTATAATATTGATATAATTATATTATTGTTTGTATGTCATAAAAAATTTTTAAATTAACTTATTCAGATGGCAGAGAAAATATCTGTATATGTCAGATCTAGAGAGATGTAGATGAGAGATGTAACAGGTGTAACTCTGCAGTTGAGTAGTTCTGTTAGCTTTACAATTCTTATCTTATTCTTATTCTTATTCTCATCAAAGGTGATGTAAAATAAGGCCAAGATTTGAATGGCTACAAATGACCGCTCCAACCTTGCGTGCTTGCAAATTGCAACGCAGCTTTGTCGATTACAAGCAGCCATGACAGTGTTAGCACTTCGCTCATTTACAGAGACACAAAATAACACCATTTTCATTCGGATTAATGGGTTTTTGAAGGATTATGCATGTGTAACATCGTGAGTTCAG
The DNA here is from genome assembly GCA_032164185.1 of Moxostoma hubbsi. NCBI lineage: Eukaryota > Metazoa > Chordata > Actinopteri > Cypriniformes > Catostomidae > Moxostoma > Moxostoma hubbsi. The sequence continues at coordinate 22,631,998 of JAVLUX010000009.1, forward strand.
TAAAGATGTGCTTCCCTGCCCATGCTCACACTAAACTCAAGCGTCAGCTGCTAAATAATGGATACATGAAAGAGAGAGTGAGAGATGATGATTTAGATTTTTGTTTTAAGCATCTCCTCTATTCACGCCCCAAAATCTAAGACCTCAGCAAACGAAATAAGTGTTCTTGTAATTTATTTAAGATATTTAAGTCTTTAATTTTAAAAAGTTCATTTAAGACTTTTTAAGGACCCACGGGTACTCAGACCTACTTGATGCATTGATATAATCAGCCAATCATGTGGCAGCAGTGCAATGCATAAAATCATGCATATACAGGTCAGAATGGGGAAAAAAATTGGATCTCAGTGATTTCGACTGTGGCATGATTGTTGGCGCCAGGCAGGTTTTGAGTATTTCTGTAAATGCTGATCCCCTGGGATTTTCACGAATTGTCACACATAACAGTCTTTACAGTTTACAGAATAGTAAGCAGCAGTTCTGCAGACGGAAACGCCTTGTTGATTAGAGAGGTCAATGGAGAATGGCCAGATGCTCATCAAGCTGACAGAAAGGCTACGGTAACTCAGAGACAATTGTAGTGAGCGAAATAGCATCTCAGAATGCACAACACATCGAACTTTGAGGCAGATGGGCAGTTCAAGATGAAAAAAAATAATAGAATAGAATGTATTCTGTTATATTTTTATGTTATATTGCCTGTATGCTATGTATGTGTACACGCATATGGGATACTGATAATTCACCATAATTTCGCAGAAAATTACATGTAGTCATTTTTAAGAATATAGTACTTATATCTTTTGTAATAAACAAAGAAATAGATATCCTGTGATCAGGGTTAGTTAGTAATGGAATACATGTATGGGATTACGTATTTCAAATACAAAATATAAGTAACTGTATTCCACTAAAGTTTAAATAATGGGTAATTAGAATATGGTTACATTCAAAATATATTTGATTATTGAAGAGATTACTTTGCATTTTATTATCATTTGTTTCATTTAATATTTAGTCCTTTCAGATGGAAAACATTTAGACATATAAATGTGATCCAAAGTGCATTTGAACAGCGGTGAAACACTTTCTTATGATGTTTTACATTCATACGAGCAGACAGAGAAGTACGTTTGAAGTATGTTTGGAGCAGAAGAAATAGAAATAAAACTTGTGTAAATTGTCAGCTTTATGCTAATCTAAAATGCTATTTCTAGCTATTTTACATGCACGTGTTACCATGGAAATTTTTGTTGGATCAAAATTTCGTTTTTTTCTAGTAAAACCGTTAATGTTAGGGCAAAAATCATATTCTTGATAATTATTTTTGTATTGTGTTCCTGTAAAACAAGATCAATTTGATTTATCTTGGTTTAGATACAACACTGCATAAGATATTTTGTTTGTTCAGAGAATGTATTTTTAACACGTGTATTTTGTCTTACTGTACTGGCAGAGTTTTTATAGTCAAAACAAGTGAAAAAATCTACCAGTGCTGAAGAAGTAATCCAAAGTATTTAGAATACATTGCTGACCTTGAGTAATCTAATGGAATACATTACAAATTACATTTTACAGCATGTATTCTGTAATCTGTAGTGGAATATATTTCAAAGAAACCCTCCCAACCCTGCCAGTGATAGTAAACTTATGAAATAATCAAAAATATAAATTATGGAAGTGCAAATGTATACTGCGGCATTATTACATATCTCGGGTCACAAACGACCCTATAAACTTTTTTATTTTTTATTTTTTTTTGTTGCAATTATGGCATTTTTTTTTTATTGTTACAGTATTTATAAGAGAAAGGTTGAGAAATACTAAAAAGGTGGGGCATAACTCCAAAAATAAAAAAAGGATGAGGTTAAGGGGATGGTTTGAGGTCCCAGTTCACTAAAGACCTGAAGGGTTACATAAAACATCTTTGTCTAGTTTTTTTGACCACCATGTAAAGCTTGATTCCATTTTTATACTTTTCATTTAAGCTCATTCATCCTTTCCAACTATGCTCAGGGTTATACTGCCTGTCATCTTCTGGCACCCAAGTGGGGCTGGTTTCCCACCGGCTGCCTCTCTTTATCAGCTTGACCCACAAACTTATCCATAAATCTTGACCATGTCCATGCCCTGAGTTCTTTTAACACATAGACACTCTCACACTGAGACGTTCAGTATCAGTACCCCAACACTAGCCAATGCTGTCGTCAATTTAACTTCTCACTCCATTGTTCAATCGACTAAGTCTTGATCGAGTGTAAAATACATTCCTAAAGCACAAATAAAGTTCTTTAGGGTGTCTGCTGTGAGAGAGATATGTGGTTTGATGGCCTCTGAGCTCTTTAAGGACTAGAACAGCAGGTGTCTGTTGCTGTGGTGCCATGCTGTGAGCAGTAAAGGTCATTCTTGATGGAGCTGGCCACAAAAATATTACATTTACTCTTCACACAGTTACACATGCAGAGATGGCCTATAGAAATCCAAAAACAGAATCGCAGGTCACCAAGAGATGAAAACCTCTCTGAATGCATACTGCATACAATTGGGGGGAAGACACAAAGAAGGAACAAGCCTAATCTTAAAAACAAACCTTCCTATCTCCTTTCAGAGATAAACTGTGGATGGTCATTCATTTACATGTGTAAAATACTTTACCTGCCCAATGCTCAAGATTACCATGACAAAAAGAGATGCCCCATCCCCCTTGAGAGATTAGAAACTTAACTCTATGAATCCTCCAGCAGTCAATTGGCCTGTGAGTGAGGACAATGCAGGAGGTGGTGGGGCTGTAATGTGTGGCACCGTGTCCTGCTGTTCTCCTTTTCGCCATGCTGACTAATGACCTTCCCCTTCCCCCTCCCCCAGCCCTAGCTATCTCCTCCTGCCCCTCCCCCCATGCCCTCTCACGCTATCCCCCATCCCCTGCTCTCAGGGGTGGAGTCTAGCAGTCTGTGCCACCAGAGAGACATCCATCACAGGTCTTTAGATTAGCCTCAATGCTGCTCAGGACAAAAGAGCTCCTCCCCCACACCGGCCACCCTGTTCCACTGAAGAAAGTCCTATGCCAGGTTTGGAGCAATATGAGGATGGGTGAATTTTTCTGTGAACTATTTAGCCTGATCATGTGAAAATGACGTGACTGGGGTGAAATTTTTTGAAAAATTACATTATGTGGTTCATTACATGTATTGCAGCAGTTCTGAGGTGAAATTTCCACAGTGTGGTGCTAAAATTGAGTTAAATGTTCTCCCAAAACGATGACATTTTAAGGTAAAAGGGGTGGTCACAATAGGTTTTGAGCACGCACATTTTTTTTCGGACAATGCAGCGGACCAGGATATGATATCAAGCGGGAGAGCTTCTGGCTTTAGTAAATAAGACTTCACAAATGACAAAAAATATTATAATAAAAATGTTACAAAATAACACCTACTGTATTGTTCATCTGTAATTGTAGTTGTTTATGTATGTTAAATTGTATGTATCTTTGTTGCAGTGCCTATAGGGTTTTTTTCACTAGAAAACTAGGAAAAGTTGCAATAGGTACAAGACACATCAAAATAATAATAATAATAAAAAAATGTAGGTATAGTAACACAGCTCAATGAGACCAGGTTCAAACGATCTCTTTAATAAGCTCGAGAGAATGTAAAAAAACTATCTGTGACGCTTGATAAAAGTTAACAGAAAATGTTAAAACTCTTGTTGAAAGATGCCACAGAAAATTACAATGGCGCGCGGACAGTGATATGAAATACAAAGGCTTAATGTATGTTACATAATAAGATGTTCATATAAATGTCTGGAGTGATTGTGTAATCTCATTCCTTCAAGTCTGTAGGCCATTGTGAGAGAATTCATTCATTCAATTATCTCTTGGCAAAGAGACAATTTTATACCATATCTGTTATTATTTGGGATGTGTGAATGGTAAAATATTGCTTTAGGTGCTTTCAGAACAGGTTGAGAGGTTTTGGTCATCTCTTGCAAAGAGAGTAGATCACTAATGATATAAGGCAAGGTTAAAGGCCTGGCTATACTTCGTTTTTACGCAATCCGACCGCGTTGCCTTTCTGAGGATATCTTCTGACCGCAAACTCACACTCAAGGTTTTGGAGTGCGGAAGTAAACAGGCTGGTCAGGCCGCGCGACAGTGCTGTTGATGTAATTTGCATCACACATACCGTGCGCGGAGGGATATGCAATGCGGACACTCGAAGTATACTTAGGCATTTTCTTAATGTATCCACCATTTTCCTGGGGGATTTACTGGGGAAACGAATGTGGGTGGGACTTCCGCCGGAAGTTGTCATTTTAAGATCCTGTTTACAGCTGGTAATATGATGCGTTTCGGATGATCCGATAACAAATAGTCAGCGCTAAATATAGTTGTAAAGAGGGTGCAAGATGATTGGATCACAAAAAACACATACAGAGGTAGTCAAAAACCACATCGCATTTTTGGTTTAAAACGACGTCCCAACAGCAGCAAAGTGCCACCTCTCATCAGTAGTCAATCACCCACTGAATAAATGTTAAGACTTAGTATGGATATAAAAGGAAATAACTGTCCGATCGGAAAACTTAAAACAGCGATTACATCCCCAAGTATGAATACTTCACGGCTCTTCCTCGGTGTGTCTGTCTGATTTGAACATGCAGGATTACAAGATGACAAGCACACACATCTGAAGCTGAACTAACATAGGAACTCCATTAAACAACCAATAATTTTGCTCTAAATGTTTTGTTTGTTCTTCAAAAGCATCTGCATCTGGGGAAACAGCGTGCCGGTTTTGTTTGTGCTTTCTTTGTCTTTATGACTTTTTTGCTGTTTATTATCATTCAGTAACACTGATATAATTATTGATGTATGTCCTCATGAAATCATACATGCTCTCCTCAAAATCCCAACACCACAACAAAAGAATGAACGTACACTGCAACAACAGCTGTGTTTAATTGACAACTGAAGTAACGCCCATATTTCTTTCTAAGCATCACGGAATGTAGGAAAAAAGTGGATAAAACAGAAAAATCATCTAAGCAACAGAAATCTATATAATTAGAGGTTATAAAGTGTCCAAATCAGCTAATGCAAGCCTGAGATGTACACTTTATTATGCATTTTATTTGTTTGCTGTATCTTTGTTTTGTTCTCTCTCTCTCTGCCTCTGCTAACTAGAAAACTGAATGGAACCAGACCATTGAGGGTTTTCTGTATGGGCAGTCTCTGATAACACTTAAGTCAGATGGTGAATTTTGATTGGAGGGACATCTGCTGGAAATTTCATTTAGTGCACATATGGACTAAATGTCTTTTTCTTTAAAGCAGTGAGCACAGTACATTCGGTTTTTACTGAAAAAAATAATTTGGATAGTCAGTGTAAATATATCTGAAGACAGCTCCAGAGTCTAATGTGAAAAAGGATACCATAAGTTTAACCCTTAGGCTGAATCCAGCAAGTCATACAGGAGAATGATTTAATGATTTAATTATGTC
>JAVLUX010000009.1:22642500-22700000 GCA_032164185.1 Moxostoma hubbsi
CACACTGTATGGCAGACAGTGCACATACAGACTTTTCCAGAGAGACTGATCTTGTGTATCTCTCTTCTCTCTCCCGTTTCTTGGCCTGTGGCTGGCCTGGCACCATACGGTTCTCATGTGTTTGCCCAATAGGCACCCAAACCTCAGACCTCTCATTATTTTAGCAGCATCAGCTTGGTGCTCAAAGCTGACTTGGCCATTCTCTGAGGATGGTTAGTCTCCCTGTGTCTGCACACAGAACGAATTGGACCAAATGGACTGAAGTTCTTGATCAGCAGGTCTTCAGTCACTTTGGGGTTTTGTCCTCCTATGGACAAAGATCCAGGCTGGTTGCTGCCAAAAACCTGTTTGCATGAAGTGGATATTGTTCCACTGTATACAAACTCAAAAAGTGCTGTAACAAAAGCTATACTTGCAGTTGATGAGTACAAGTCAATCAAATGATGATAAACTAAAGGGTTCAGCTCCTTTTATAGGCTGCAACATGCACATTCAACATTCCACAGACTCATGGGTCATTATGACATCACAATGAAGAGTTCCATTGTTTGATACGTTCATTGCAGATATTCAGCTATAAAAAAACAACAATTTTAAGTTCAGATAAACTGTACATTAAAAGAAATAAAACCCTGGAAAGTATCTTTTAGGCTTAAATTGACAGTGAGCGAGTTTGCATAATGCAGAATTGTGCATCACCAAACAAAAACAGGTGGAATCACAACATGAAATAAAACCATTAGCAAAAATGAAAATAAAAAACAGGCCCTAATTAATAATGTAAATTATTACATGTAAATATCAAAATTAGTTATAAAATATTACAATTAATAAATTAAAGCTTAATATTTTTAAAGACCTTTCAGTGGTCTTTACAGCTTTTTACAGTACTGTCTGAAGCACAGTACAGTGTACCCTTATTGGGGTTCTGGGGACATGCCCCCCTGGGAGAAACGTTTAGCAAAAACTACACTAAAGCATTTAATTCTGGTGACTTTAGGAGCAGCATTTTTACCTTTTCATAAGTATATATCTTGTGTAGTAACAAAACTTTTGGGCTACAAAACATTGCTAAAAGACTTATTCACATAGCACATCCAGCACTAGTTAAAGTTTCTCAAAATCAGGTACCTTTGCACAAAACAATAGCCTCCTGTGGCAGGACCATGGTGTTGTGATGGTATCAGATGGTAATACGGCGGTGCATTGATGTATACCATGGTGTTTAGAAAGTACTCCAATGTATACATGTAAAAAAAACATGCAATGATTCTTTTTGATACCTGTTTGGTTGAAAAAATGGCCTTGAGTTGTTCAAAAGCTGCACACTTGGTAGAAGGGCTCTGGTTGTTAGACATGATGTTGGAGTGTGCTTCATAAAGTTTCAACAGTTAAGATTACCTCCTCATCTGCTCTGTGTATCATGACAGTAAATATTCCACTTGATTGTTTTCTGTTCAATTTATTTAATTTCTGTAGTTATGGAGTGAGATACGCTCCAAATGATACAGCGTGTGAGCTGTCTAAACGTTTCAGATCATTTTGCTAAACCGTTTGACTTGTTCTTTGAAGGAATCGACTCGAATGAGTAATTAATTAGTAAATCAGCAATTCATTCGGCATTGCTAGTTCTGATTCTAAACAGGTGACAGAAATACAGGACATACAATATGATTCCAAAAATATTGTCAGGGAAAATGTTTCTTCATACAGTCTTAATATAGAGGATAATCTGCTGGCTGTTATAAACATTTAGTGGTGGTGCTACAGACTTTCATTGGGAGGCTGAAGCACACGCAAGCCCCTCCCTAGTGCTGCCTCTGCAAGTTAGCTACACAAAAAAAAACATCACAATTCTCTTTAATATGGCTTAGACCTTTTTACTCCACTGTGGTCTTCCTTTTGTAAAACACCTGAAACATGCAGCATTGATCATTACAAAGGTAAACGTCACTGTGAAAATGGCACTGTTTGGTCATTTTCCTTGGATATAAAACCAAGATAGAAACTATTAATTAGGCTTTCATGATGAAACACAAAGTTAAACATTCAGAACAGAGATTTAAAATGTATTAAAAAAAAAATTGTAGACCACCATAGACACACATCCTGTAAAAATGTGTCTAATTTACATTTTAGTTAATGTCCCATCATTTCAAAGCATCAAAAAAGTGCATTGCTTGAAATTTCCTTAAAAAAAAAAAAAAACACTTCTATACACGTTAAATGTAATACAATCTGGCATAGGCAAAATGAGTAATCCAAAAATATAAGTGGATAAAAACATAAATAGATGGATTAAAATCTTTGATAAGATTACTCCCAACCATGCAAAATGAAATGCAAAGGTGCAGCAGTGGAAATCTCCTCTACGCTTATTTAGCAGAGAAGTCACTGCCACTGGTCAAAAGAGATTATCTTCTCAAATCCTTCAACAATCCCACATTTATAGCTCTTAGAAAAAGGCTGGATTGGTATGCTCAATAACACAGCGTTTACAATGACGTTTGACAAAGTGCAGAGCCTCCAGTGGCACGTCACAGTCCTGTACATTCAGCAGCTGAAGGTCAAAGCAGTTTGCCGCCACTACTTGCAGCCCACGACCTGTAATACTTTCGCATGTCTTCAGACTGAGTCTTTTCAGATTGAAACAGTTTAGTGCAAGCTGCTCCAGGCCTGCGTCTGACACCAAAGGACACTTCCCAATGTCCAGGGACTTTAATTTGGGGCAGTTTTTGGCAAGGTGCTCAATGCCATGGTCCGTTAGTCCCTCACATCCACGAGCATTCAGGTAACGCAGTCTGATGCAGTATTTAGCTACGTAACGCACGCCCACGTCGGTGATGCGGCTGCAGTGCGCTATGCTGAGGTAACGCAGACGGCCCTCTAGTTTTGCAATCTCCCGCAGGCCAAAGTCACTGACGAAGCGGCAATCACTAACACTGAGTTCACGCACAGACGGGCAGTAGATGACCAAGAAACGCAGACCCTCATCGGTCAGCCGCACACAGCGGCGTAGGTAGAGATGAGTGAGCTGAGTACAATGGGCGGCAATGGTGTGCAGGCCTTCATCCTCCAAAGCAAAACAGTCTGTCATGTCAAGATAGCGAATGGAGATCTGCTGACCGTGAAGAGGGGAGAGTTTGACTGAAACGTCCCGAGTTAGACTTATGCAGGTTACCTTAGAGCACCCTACAGAGAACAATGAGAGGAAAGAATATTAACAGCATAAAACAGTTATGAACTTCATCTGCACTGTTCAATGCAAACATGTGTACTAAGAACTTAAGTAAATAACTTGTATAGAGAGATTATAACTTATATAGAGACATTTTGTCATTTAGCAGATGCTTTTATCCAAAGAAACTTACAAATGAGGAATACAGCAAAAGCAATTCATCCTAAAGAGGCAATAACATGAGAAGTGGTAAAAGAATGGATTTAGAATTTTTTGTTTTTTTTATTTTTGGGTCATGTGCTCATGAAAGAGATGCATCTATAGAAGTTCATAAGGTCGAGAGACATATAGAAAACTTAAATCAGGATTCCCACTCTTTTCAAGGCACATTTTTCCAGGACATTGCCAGAACATTTTTTACATTTTATTGGGTGTAATATTTGAGCAAAAACTCATGAGAGGTCATGATGTATATTGTGGTTCTAAGGGGTCAAGCCCCGAATGGGAGGAACCCCTATTGTTTTCATTAGTTTTCTTATTATTAGTTTAAATAGGATTTTTTTGAGTGCGGTAATTAACCCGTTTTAAACTGATTCATTTTGCCAGTGTTCAGTACGCAGCTCAAGTGAGGAGATGTTTCTCTAGCTGTATCTTGGACTGTTAATATCTTGACTTGCAGTATTATTTCTTTCTCGTCATATTTACGACAAAAGTATGCTTTAATAAAATAATTGAATTATGCTCATGATCAGGGCCATTCCAGGCCCATGGCGAGATTGAACGAGATAGTAGTGATCGTTGCGGGACTTGCTGCGAACGCACCGGTTGCACCGCCCTTAGGATGGTCATGATGCATCTTTTTTCGTCTCGTATTTGTTATCGTTGACCAAACAAAATACAAATGAATCGTCAACAAATGATTTCATCAGTGATTTCATTGACAAGATTAACACTACATGTAACATAAACCTTGTTAGCGCCACATTTCCAAAGGCTGGCCACTTTAGACCTGGAACACCACAGGTGTAACAAAGTGAAATAAAACCAACAAAACTGTAATGATCTAAACAAAAAATGTGACCTGATGCCCTGTGTGAACAAAGTCATGGAATTTCATTCCAACTGGATGAAATAAACTACAGTTTTCAGAAAAAAACAACAAAAAGTTAATTGGTCAGTTTGAACCAGAATACAATATAAGGGTTAAGGAGAAAAAAAGGTAATGTGCAGTAACATTTTTATTCCCAGAGGAACAAAACATAAATGTACTTTATTAAGGAATGCAATAAGTCATTATGGTACAATTATGTACCCAAACATGTTAAAACACTTAAGGGTACCACCCCATTGAAAACCCATAAAAAAGTATTTTTTCCCTAAGAGTGTGGAGATAAATTAATTTTGTAATTGTTTAAATATTACGGAGAGAAGGATTGCAAAAAAATAAAATAAATAAATAATAATAATTCTACAAAAATCCTTCAGAGACATTTGTATGTGATGTTGCAATTGATTCTTAATATAAAATGTTTTCATGTTTGCAGATGCATGTGAAAAGAAATATCAAATGTGTGATTTTGAAACAGAAATCCCAAAAGGCAATCGTAAGAAAGCCTTTATATAACATGTGCCATCTGAGAAACATACCTACTCTGCTCTCTGGTCTTCACCCCTTTCATCTGCTTTAACAGCTATCAAACTCACAGAAAAGATTTAACAGTAAAACTACAGCTGTAGGTAATTGCAGAATATTTGAAAAACTATGTAAATGGCAGGAGAAGGTCGAGAGACATCGGAAATTATCGGAGTTATTTCAAGTTTGGGGGATGGTCTCCAACCATGTCTCCTTTAGGAGTAGACTGAAAATGCAGAGCTCAAGTCCGACAGCAGAGGGACTGCAGCTGAACCTTTGTATTCACACAGGGAAAAAAACAATGTGCTCAAACAGGAAGTGCAGAGCAGGAAGTTGGACATAAAACACCAGGGAAGGGGCTTGAGGACATAGAGGCCTATTATTTTCTGACAATCACATTTGCTAAATTGTAAACCCCTGTATGGTCCTTTGTGAAATGTAAGACAACTGAAATGAAAACCAGCAAATAGGTTGCCAGTTAAAGACAAAGACAACCATAGTACAAAACAACATTTTGTAAGTGTCACAACAAAACTGTTAGCAGCTATTTGCAAATCTAGATGACAAATATTCATATTACGTTTCATTTAATAGGTTTAAAAATTTGAAAAGCAACTGAATACTCTACCTGTACTATTTACAGCAATATTTTAAACCCAAAATACTGCCGATCATTTACTGACCTATAATTCTATAAATTAGCGCAGCAGGATTTCCCAAAGCACCAAGAAGTCAGAGGTCCTGGTTCTGCTTAGGCTTATGTTTCTTTTGGGAAGTATAGAAAGCACAGACAGAATGCCAGAGCTATTAATACCTTTTCCAGCTTTTCAAAAGGAAGTCCTGGACAATTCAGAATACTCTGCTAGTGAAAAAAACTCAGCTGTCTTCTGTGCTAGACAACAAAGCAGGTGAAGCACTCAGGCTGTTGGCTTTGAGCCAGGAAGCAATTTATACAGTTTAATAAAAATCCCTCTGAGAGGTTGGATTTTCAGAGGTTAGTTTGTAGACCGACAGAGCTACATTCCGACCTAAGTCACATGTTATGATGACGATTTAAAATGTAATTTAACCATGAAAAGAAAAGCATTTAAAATATTGTATTATTTCATCATACTGTGCCATATATTTGTAAAAAAGGTATATTATCAGCACTCCCTAACTAATTAATTTAATAATTAAGTTTGGCATTGATTACAATAATTATTAATAAGAATTAGAAAATATCATACTCTTTTTATTCCTTTGCTACGGACATTTGTTGAGCCCTCATGATGCCCCGTTTTGAAAAAATATACATTATTTAACATTTTATGATTATTACTAAAGTAAGTCAATAATGTCAATTTTAGCCAGCAGAGCTGTGAGCTCTAGAAGTCAGTAAGGGGGTATTAACACTTGGTCACTTCATGTGTTTTTACTGAACGAGTTGCTGTCCGATTGAATAAGCATATTCCATACACACTTGGCCTCATAAATGTCTCTGCAAAATGGATAAATCTGATCCTCAATTCCTGCACTATATGCAAATACAAAATAGTTCACTTCTGTGAAAATGCTAATGCCGGTCAGCGAATTTAAAAGATTTATTACTTAATTCCAACGGACTTTTTATTACTTAATTCCAACTGACTTTTCCCAGTGCGCGTGTCTGTGTGCGCGATGTGTATTTTTCCCCTCTAGGATTGTTGTAGTTCAGAAATGTCCATGCTTGTCAGCTGCGCTCATTGTCGGTGTTTCAGTTTCTTCAGCGATCTGCATTAAATCAATGAAGAAAAAAGTTCAGTCTCTCCTACAATGTACATCTGTTGCTTGATGTGTTATCATTTTTGTGTGACACGAGCCCTAAGCAAATACTCTATAGCAGCTGTTATTTTTCACATTTTCCCAATGCTGACAAAGCGCTGTTTGTGTGGAATAGTTTACATATGTAGCTTGAACAGCCAGATTAATTTACACTTGACCAAGATTCAAATAGTATGCATCTTTACATCGTCTCAAATCCATCTTGGAGGGCATTTACACTTGGTCTTTTAGCTATCCGATCAGTAAAAATGCATGAAGTGACCAAGTTTAAATACCCCCTTGATGTGTGGCTATTCAAGTCTCAAAGGCATCAGAATGGGGAAACGGAGACTATTACAATTACAATTACTATCACTATTATTACTATTGGTAATTAGGAAACATTTTAAGACTGTTTACACACTTGGTTCTATTACTTAATCTTATGCAACCTTCACGTGCTATCGGAATTATCGTAAATACAAGTGTCCCACTCAGAAGTTGCAAATGAACGACCCCTCCAGTCTTAATTACGACTGGGAAACGTAGATCATTTTGATACCAGAGTTTCCAAGATGGGAGGAGTTGAAAACTTTCAACATGTCAGAGGAGACTATGGTTTCTGAAGTGAATGTCAGGTTTTATCCATTTTCCTAAATACAGCTAATTGTTAGTGCTTGCCATTTTGATCATATTAATTTTTGTATATCAGCAACCATTTGATGCATGATTTTCAATATTTACACCGTGAAAATAGCTTGTATTTGCCCAAAATTCCATTATTGTCAACAAGCAAACTGAGTAATATGTATTATGTGTGAAAATAAAAGTTCCTCAAAAAATATGTATGACTGAAACTGGTGTTGTCCATGTTTCCTGTTCTTTCCAACAACAATACATTTGAACACAACATAATGCAAAGATGCGAATTATACGTCATTATTAGCAGTTCACTTTCCCTAGATAGTATGGATTGCTTTCATATCAATTGCATTTACAGGTACCGTACCCCAGACCACCTTTTCAGATTAAATACTGCACTCTTCACCTGATTTAAGAATAATAGTACAATCCTATATTATCACTCAAGATACATTACCTGAAACATCCAGGTGTTCCAAGTTGGGGCAGCGTGATACTACTTCAAACACAGCCTCATTGGACACATTGTAACAGCCGGAAACCTCTAAGCGACGGAGTTCTGGACAGCACTGTGCCACTGTGTAAAGTCCGCGGTCAGTCAGCCTGCGACAGCCACTAACCACAACTGTCTCCAAGGTGAGACAAACATTGGGGGTATCCTGGCAGAGTCTTCGAGTGAGAACCCGAAGAGCGCGGTCCACGTGTAGCACGTCTCCTGTCAGACGAATAGTCCTCCACAAGCGGGGATCCCATGCCAAGTTGTACCAGCGACGGCATACACGGGCACAACGGCACAGCTGGTTGGTGGGCAGGTGGGTGAAGATCTGTAGAAAGGCGTGGTCTGGGAGCATATCGATAGGTGCCCCCTGGTGGTCCTTTGGTTGCTGCAGGCTCCTCTGTGGGTGGGTGAGGGAGGTGGGAGGTGTGTGCACCATGGCAATGGTTTCCGTGCTGAAGGCGGATGAGGATGTAGAGGAGCCATTGAGTTGGGCAGGGGAAGAACAAGAGGACAAAATCAGAGCTGGGCTTGGCGTGCTCACTGTTCGCATGCTAAGATCCGAGTCTGGAAGGAGGATAAGAAAAACATAGAGAAACAGATGGAGAGGCAAAGGTTAGGTTTAGAAAATTGCAAGGCACATTTAGTCAATATGAGACCAAAAGCATAAAAGGAGCAATATGTAACATTGACATCAAGCGTTTAAAATGGGTACTGCAGTCCAAATTCGAAATTTTGGAGAGAGTTGTCTCCTCCGCCCCCTCCTCCCCAGACTCAAAGCTCACGTGGGTTGCCAGGTTGAGGACAGCTAATATATTCCTTTGCAAATTTTTTATTGTTTGCCAGTTATAAACCAGCTCATGTGGATTTTGTATAACTTTGTCAATGTTAGCTAGATGGCAGAACGGGGTGTCGAAATACTATTGGGAAATGGGCAGTGGGTGGGATCACACAGGCCATAACACAAACAGAAATTCCGGCCTGGAACGGACATTTCAAAGTAGAATAAACTGGCTGTAGCATTGTTTTCGGAGAAGCCAGTATTACAACTTAGCATGTTTCCTAAATCTCTGCTAAAATATTATGATCATTTTAAGCTTCAGTACAGTAAATCTAATTTACTAATACTGAGACTAATACTGAATTACTGAAACTTTTACTTTCAGAATGTAAATCACCTAACTGTTTACACCATATTTATTTTAAACTACAGTGAAAAAATGTGCTTCATGTGGTAACATCTAATTTAATTGGTTTGATTTAGGTCAAACACATTATTTAACATGTCTGAATCAACCTGAAAACATTAGGTTACACCAACAAAACTCATTTGAAGTGTTAGATCAGGTAGAATCTACAGTAGCTTCTTATGGTAACAATTGCATGTTACAACTTTTTACGGAGTAACATTTCAAAAATCTTTTTTGGGTTAAACTCACTGAGCACTTTATTAGAAACACTGTGGTCCTAAAAAAGTGCAAGACGTGGTGTCTGCTGTTGTGGCCCATCCTCATCATGGTTTGATGTTGTGCATTCTGAGATGCAATTCTGCTCACTATAATTGTACAGAGTAGTTATCTGAGTTATCATAGCCTTTCTGTCAACTCCAACCAGTCTGGCCATTCTCCATTGACCTCTCTCATCAACAAGGCGTTTCTGCCTGCAGAACTGACACTCACTGGATGTTTTTTGTTTTTTTTCACCATTCTGAGTAAACACTAGAGTCTGTTGTGTGTGAAAATCCCAGGAGATCAGCAGTTACAGAAATACTCAAACCAGCCTGTCTGGCACCAACAATCATGCCACTGCTGAAATAACTGAGATCCCATTTTTCCCAATTCTGATGGTTAATGTATACTATGTATACTTTATGTTCCTAATAAAGTTCTAAGTGAGTGTATATCGAAATGATTATTTGATACTGACTTTAAATCAATAAATATACAAACATATCTGCTGCAAATTCAATGCAGAATTTGCTTCCTCAAGCACACCAAGAAAGGCAAGAACACACATCATGATATTGCACTCAAAGCACTCTGAGAACATCATTATGTAATAGACAAGTTGTTGAAATATTGCAAACAAATCTTGGTCCTTCCTTTTTAAATCATTTCCTCGGTTAATGTATTGTCTTTCTTCACACACACAGTGTGTTTGGCTCCATTCTACAATGATGACTGAGATCTAAAGTGTTTCATTGCTTTAGGAAATGTGATTCCCTGGCCAATGTTGTTAAGATCTAACATGGACACACAAAGTCTGCAATGCCATATTCACAAAGACTATTCTCTCCCATTATAGGCTGTAAATGTCCTCTACTATAGGATCAATGAAACTCCAGATATAATGCATCAGGCCTAATTTAACCCCCCCCCCCCCTCCCCCCCCATCAGGGATGTAATGACTGGATTAAGTTCCAGGGCTACCAAGCATTTATTGTTCCTATTTAATTAAACTTAAGTTAATGACAACTGAGAGCCGCCTAACCGCAATATCTATTGTTCAGCAGAACTCAAGCCATAAGTCTGTTATTTCCATTAATTTATGGGCAAGATGACCCCATTGTTCCCTTTGACAGATGGTTTTGTCTCCTATAGTTTCACATTGTTCTGTGTGTTGAGTAATATGGAACAGCAGAGCTTGATCATATCCTATAAATGTGGGATGAGCTTCCATAGATGAGAAACTGAGAGCCAGCAGGCTGACACATTGATGGATCAGTCTTCAAGCACTGGCTTCATGAGTTCTATTAAAGGAATAGTTTACCCAAAAATTTAATCTAAAAAACAATATGACTTTCTTTCTTCCATGGATCAAAATGGCCAATTTAGAATAATGAACTGGTTGTTCTTTTCCATGCAATTGAAATAGGTGGAGCTTTCAAAAAGTACTTAATAAAAGTAGTACAAATGACTGCTATGCTTTATTCTGATGCAAAAGTATGATTGATTCATGAATCAGACATAGCTAATTCTCTCATGAACATGCCAAGGAAATCTTACTAATCAAATAAAAATAGGTCTGTTCATCACATAAATACTTGGAATGTGCACGAGTCATATGAAGTACTTTTATAATACTTTTATGTTGCTTTTGCATCCTTTTTTAAGATTTGAGATAGTTTTTTTAAGACCACATCTCTATAACATGCACACAACAAGTCCATGATTGGAAAACAAATGGAGAAGTACATTTAAAATAAGAGGGAAGTAAGCAAGAAATAATATTCAATAAAAGAAGAAGTAAATACAGAATATTCTAAGTAATAAAAAGCAGAACGGACAAAACCCCACACAACTCAATGTGCCAGAAGGTAATAGGGAGAGTCAGTCTTTTAGCTTGGATTGAATGGCCACAGCCACCACATTCACAAAATGAAGTCCTCAGAGCAGCCAAAGGACCAAAATGTTATGGGGAGCCACTATGGTTGGCAGAAGAAACAGAAGCCAATTACATTTTAAAATCACCACTAGAGACAAAGAATTGGAAGTGGCCATGCAAGCTGGCAGACTTGACTCACACGATTACTGCTCTCACTACTAGCTGAATTACACTGAGAAAAGCTTTTCCTTGCATGGCTAATACAAAACAAAATGCAACTTTTAATTTGACAAACAGGAGGAATTTGTGGTGGTAACTTTGAAAGTATTAAAGTAATAATAACCCTGATAGCCTAAGCCTGTTTTTAAGATTTACACATTACAATTTAATATCAAACATTCTATCAAATAAAATTTTTAACTAAATTAAATTAATAAAAGTATATATACACCGATCAGCCACAACATTAAAACCACCTGCCTAATATTGTGTAGGTCCCTTATGCCGCAAAAACAGCGCCATCCCTAATCTCAAAATAGCATTCTGAGATTATATACTTCTCACCACAATTGTATAGAGTGGTTATTTGAGTTACCACAGACTTTGTCAGTTTGAACCAGTCTAGCCATTCTCTGTTGACCTCTCTCATCAACAAGGCATTTCCATCCACAGAACTGCCACTCGCTGGATGTTTTTTGTTTTTGGCACCATTCTGAGTAAACTCTAAAGACTGTTGTGTGTGAAAATC
Source organism: Moxostoma hubbsi (assembly GCA_032164185.1). Lineage (NCBI taxonomy): Eukaryota > Metazoa > Chordata > Actinopteri > Cypriniformes > Catostomidae > Moxostoma > Moxostoma hubbsi. Next base: position 22,654,304 of record JAVLUX010000009.1, read on the forward strand.
CCAGGATATTAGCAGTTACAGAAATACTCAAACCAGCACGTCTGGCACCAATAATCATACCACGATCCAAATCACTGAGCTAAAATTTTTTCCCCATTCTGATGTTTGATGTGAACATTAAACGAAGCACCTGACATATATATATATATATATATTAGGGCTGTCAATCGATTAAAATATTTAATTACATTAATTACAATCGCATATATTTGCTGAGAAAGCTCCTCATATAACAATAATTCAATATATAATAATGAAATAATTATATATAGTTATCTTTAAATATTTAAATATTATATATATATATATATATATATATATATATTCAGATAATTAAAATGCATTACATTATTTTGGCAGAAGAGTTAATCATTGATAAGACAATACATAAAGCGTCTTTAGAATACAATGTTTTGTTTACTACCATATTATTGGACATAAGACAATCATTGGCATACAGTTCACAGCAATCCATTTCACAAGTGAATTTGTCAATCAGTTGGAGATTTATTATGAGGGCTTGTTTAAGGTCACAAATAATATTCAGATAATTGAAATGCATTACAGTATTGTGGCAGAGGAGTTAAGCATTGATAAGGCAATACACAAAGCTTTAGAATCCAATGTATTATTTATTTGCATATTATTGAACATAAGCCAATCACTGGCCTACAGTTCACAGCAATCCATTTAGCAATTTAATTTGCCAATCAATCCAAAATTTATTAAGAGGGCTTGTCTAAGGACCCGTCAATGTATACCTGCCTCAGACAGATACTTTTGGAGTGTCTCACATTTGTTGCGTTGCATCATAAACATACCGTTTTTAGGTTGCTGTATAGTTTAGTCTTGAGATCCCTAAGTTTGGATTTGCGCTCCATCAAGCTAAAACACATCCTTGTGTTGTGCTGTCTGCTAAAGGGTTGGTTTGTTCTTTGTATAAGCTGCATGTTGCCTATATAGCTGAAGTTTTACTCTCTGCCTCCAGGAGAAAAGAAGTGGTACTTCAAGCTTGAATTGCTCAGGAATCTTCTGAGATCTTCTGAGAATGTCCGGGGACATTTTTTACTGCGTTCATTTTTGTACGCGTAATTGTTTTTAAATTAATTACACTGAATTAACATGACAGCCCTAATATAGGTGAGGCAGACCATCTTGGTTAAATTCATTAGAGCTGGTAGACCAGCAACAAACCAGCTACCATGCTAAAAAAAAAGCTTGACCATCTTGCTAAATGCTAAAGTAAAAAGTAGCCTTTCCTCAGAGATGTTCAGGAGTAGCGGTGGATGAATATATCAGCCAAGCAGTTATATCTGACAATATTTGGCCATTTTAAGATTGCATCAGGTGATGGTTGGCCTATTATTACAAAAGCAGCATTTCCCCCTTGCCTCAGTTCCAAAATCTAAAGAGTCTTGTGAAAAATTCTTGTTTAATTTTTATCTGTGAATTTTGAGTTAATATTGTTTGAAATAAATGTTCATCTAATTTCAGCAATTTGAGCAAAGTCTCATTTCCTATCATTAAATGATTTAAAATGATTTATAATACAGTATATTGGCATTACATTGGCCACCGCAGTTCAGCATTAGTCTCGGCCATTTAAAAAATCCACATCAGTCAACCACTAGACCTTAGTCAGGTTATAGGCACCATACTGAATTTAATGCAAACAAAAAAGAGGGATAGACTCACTGTACAATGGTATACACTGTATAAAGGCCTAGATCACATGTCATTTTTACAACTCGTGAAGTTGAATTGAATTGTTTTGGAAATATATATTTTCAATGTTTAATCAGCTGAACAATCAACACCAATTTATACAGTACAATCCATTAAAGAGACTGCAAGTCTATCCCTCACAGCCTCATTTTCATACCCGTCAAAAAAACATACAGCACCTCTCTGAATAAGGTTCACACAGGATTTAAAATAAAATGTGAAGCAACGATGGTCAGCTTTCTCAGACATTCTCAGATTGTTCCCTTTGACAGTCTGACAGAAAGCAGCAGAGCAACTGTAATAAATGTATCAGTGTCTGTTACACATCTTCAAAATAAATTACTTCAGCACACAATGGGATTTCAACAGCATAAACGTCCTCTATCTGAGGGCTGGAGAGCAGTCAGTGATACTATGGTGTGTCAGCAGCAGAAGCGGAGGATTAAGGATCTACTAATCCTTCATTAGTGTTAATCAACGGATCATCAGTAGAACCTCTAGTGTGTCTGCTGCCTCTGTATCAATCCATTGACCACATGCAGAAACATGCTTCTGGTGCTTTTTATTTTCAGACAGTTTCTTACGGTCCCTTTAAATGTCAGTAAAGAAGATTGGCAGTGTTTGCAATCTAGGAAAAAAAAATCTATTTAGTTTTTCACCCATTGAGTTTCCAAGTTTCACTTAAATATTCTGGTTAAGTGTGTAACTTTGGGAAAAAGGCACCAAATTTATCCCCAAACCACACATAATGCCACAGGGGCCATAATTACCTCAAGCCAGAAATTGTATCTCATTATTGCATTTATTTTAAGACTGTTCCATGCCTGTTCTGGTTGCAATCTAATGAAAATGAGATGATAACATGAAACTTGAAGCTAAACTAAGATGTTATTAATGCCAATGTATCACAGTATTTCTAACAAATTATTGGTAGTAAGACTAGGCTTAACAAAATGTGAAATATCTCAGTACTGTTTGTTGGAATAATTCGGGGGTGGCCTCTTTCCTCTTTTTAGGAGAAGGTAAAGTCTGTCTATGGTGGATAAAAGACTGTGGATTGGTATTTCAGGCAGGTATAATGAGGTTCTCAGACATAAAACTCCTATGGGGAATATGCCCACTAGACAAACAAAAACAAAGCCTTCAATGTTTTAAAACAGAAAACCACTATTAAACAGACCTGCTTTTGTGATAGTTCAACTATAAAATTATGTTTGCAGCCCAAGTAGCACAGTTCACTTTCCCAGGAACTACAATATTTGTCCACTCTCATCAAAAACAGCAATGATCTGGAATACATTTATAAGTAAGCTGTTGTTTGTGAAATGGCACAAATATGATTTTGTTTAACCTAATGATTTTGATAAAATATGCACATCGCTGTGCAGTCAGATGTAATCAAATCATTGAATTAGAATATATCTTAGCAGATGCATGGATCAAATGTGCCTTCTGCTTTTAAAATCTGTTTGCTACTGTTTTTGATACCTAATCAATCTATTTTACTCTCTCTGTTATGGACCAATTTTGAAAGCACTTTTTGGTCAATTTTGTATGTTTTTGTCTAAAGTTTAACAGCATTTTGTTTGATTTTCACACTAGGTGGGAAAACAGAACAAAGAAACTGTAATTCTGTAATTACAAATGTCAAATCCTTTAATGATCATTAAGCCTTCTTATGTCTTTTTAAGCCCTTAAAGTAACATTTAGGATGTCTTTACTATAATGGGACCTAATGGAGATTCATTGCTATAAAACAGAATCACCAGAAATAATCTATGACATTCACATACAACACAAACAATTTCCAAAAACACAACATTTTTGCTAATTATTCAACAAAACTTGGCCAAAGCTCAGTCACGAATTATGCAGTTAATTTAATAAAAACAATTATTTAAAATGCTCAATATCGAATTGAGCAGTCTCAGTCTTCCCATAGCCTGGCTCTGAGATAAAGTCTAGTTAAAAATGTTTATGTACACATCCTCAACAAAATGACAGACGAGAATTTGAGGAATGCCATTTCACCTATTAACTCACTTAAGAAAAGGCTTCTGAACTGTCAGACCATATATTCATCCTTCATTCAGCTGTGCAGAATTCAGTCACTCAGTGCCCACTAAACAATGTCAAGCAGGAATGTTTTGCAGTGGGTGCTTTCTTGCACACCTCTATAATCTGAGACAACGCAACTCTTGTTGCACGTAAAGCCATTATTAACTGCACAGCTGTCAGCTCTGGGATTAATTAGATGTTCCTCTTACAAACGCTTCCTGCTGTTGAACTACAGGAATAGTTCATCCAAAATAGTTAATTATGTCATTATTTACTCGTTCTAAACCCGTATGCTGTAGAACACAAAAAGAGACATTTTGAAGAATCTTTACACAGTTCTTGTACATACAAAGATTTTTTAATTATATATTAATATAGTCATAGAGTCTGTTATGGCTGTTAATCTCCAAAAAAAAAGAGAAAGAAACGCCACAAAAAAAGCACCATTAATATCATAAAAGTAGTCCATAGATCTTGTGCACAATATTCCAAGTCTTCAGAAGACATATGATAGATTTGTGCGAGGAACAGGCTGAAATTATTCACTGTTAATCTTGCCCTTGCATCTAGCATGCGATCGATTCAAAAGTAAAATTTCATGTTTTCACATGTGAGAACCAATGCCATTTTGGCATCAATCACATAAATCAATGACCAAAAAAAAACATGAGCTTCAGATGAAGATTATCAGTGTATAATTACTTAAATTTTGGTCTGTTCATTACACAAAGCTATTAAATGGTTTCAGATGACTGTTTGGGCAAATTTTAGCTTTACAACCCATGGTGACAATTAACTCATTGATGCAATATAATTTATACAAATTTCTACATTTGTGTTTAGCGAAAAAGTAACAGCACATGAGATTGGAATGACAGGGTGAGAAAATAATGATATAATTTTTATTTTGAGAAAGCTATTCCTCTAAGTCCTTCATTCATACTTCAAACTCTACTTCTGAATTATCAAATCTAATCTCAAGAATACGGCACACTCAGATAGGACTAACTCTTTTTTAAGACAAGAAGTGGAAAAAATGCACAGAAGGAGGGGTCACAGTACCAAATTTGTTAACAAATGTCCTGTTTCATCTCAAGAGTATTCCAAGGGTAATTGCTTTCAAATATGCTTAATGCAGATTGGTGCTTATCTTAAAACAGGACCCTTTAACTATAATCTCAGCCGAAGATCTTCTGCCTTTTGAAGGATGAAAATTAGATGTTTGGAGTTGGGGCCAGCTTCCGTGTTTTGAGCAGACTCCAAAGGGTCTGGAGAGAGGGTGAACGAGAGTTCAGACTCACTCACTCATGTTGTTTACTCATGCAACGATGACTGCGGAGTTCCACACAGGCCACTATCAGGGGAATCACTATTAGCCAAAACTAAAATTCTGCTTCAGCAGTCGTTTAAGCATTCCGTTAGACACACAGTGCCGATTTCAAAACGGCAAACACCACATCAGTCAATGTTACAAATATGTTGTTATATAATCCATCACGTTCACATTACACTGAACCTCAAACCCGTTCTTTCTTTCTTTCTTTCTTTCTTTCTTTCTTTCTTTCTTTTAAATCCACTTCTTCCAAAAGTAAAAAGGCTACATGCTAGCAGGGCAGGGTGATACAGCTAAAAAGTAAAAATATCAATATTTTTAAATGTTTTGACAACATTAAATTCATATCTTATTATTCATGTAAAATGGCTCTTTGTTGATGTATGGCCTAAAAGGGCAACACAGCCCACAACTACAGTGATTGGTCCACTTTATAACCAGAGACCATCCCCCAGGATGACAAACAAGACATTTAAGGTAGCGTCACATTTTCTCCAGGATTATTTTAAGATCTATGCATTATATCAAAGTGCATTTGGACTCGGGAGAACTGTTTTGATTGACAACATCTGCGGTTTTTTTTAAATATTCTGTTTACATTTCATACAACTTACAAACTGTAAAATTATTTTTCTGGGGGCTTTTATTTGATATTTTTGGTATGTGAGAGACAATATTTGTTGTAGTCTACTCGAGAACCTTTCGAACTGTACAAAGTTGTGAGATTATGTTTAACAGTATGGTAATAATATTTCATAAGTTATGAAAATGCTCATGAAAATAAGAACAAATTAAATTAAAAAGCACCTGTCCAGAGTTGGTTATATTGCCTACATGCATTGTAAATTACAGATTCTTTGCATTAAAAGAAGACCCATTAAGTGAGTAGCTAATAGTTATTAAATAATTGTATGATTTCTATAAGCACAGAGCATCAAAAGTATGCCAAAATATTAATTTATTATTATTTAAGCGACCCAAGAGGAACCGTATAGTATATGCATTATGTATTTTCTCTGCATGGTAGACAACATGCATAAATAATATGTACATAAATCTCAATATGGTTAGGCTACATTCTTTGATGAGCTCATTTTTAATGGTATAATTTGATGAATAGACTACTTTTGAATCCACAAATTACATTGATTCTGGTTATTTATGAAAGGTACAATTATTTCAGAAATGCAGGCATTTTTCTCTCAATACGCTAACATTTTGGTTGTGTACTCACGGAATGCAGACACCAATGCAGAACTATAAATGCAGTGTAAAGTGAAAAACTGGCCTTTCCTAACAAAAGCTATCCCCACCAGACTTTTAAATTCAACGATGGTTACCTTTCCCTGCAGCGCTACTAATAGCTTGTTGCACAAGCTACCTCCGAGAATTGGGTTTTGGTCCTGTGGGAACCAGGAAGTAAGTAAGTAAGTAAGGTTTGAAGGTTGCATTTTCACTCTAAAATGATATTTGGTAACACTTTACAATAAGGCTTCATTTGTTTACATGAACAAACAGTGAACAATACTTTACAGCATTTATCAATCTTTGTTAATGTTAATTTCAACATATAGTAACACATTTTTAAAATCAAAAGATGTATATGTTAACATTAGTTAATGCACTATGAACTAACATGAACTAATAATGAACAATTGTATTTTTATTAGAGCTGCCAGAATAAAAATGTTTTACATGTTAATTTTTCTTAATCGTGATTAACGCATTTACTGTTAATACAACATAAACCATCATAAACAATTGTTGGAAGGGCAGAATCATTGTAATGTGTCCGTCCGGAGTCATTACACAGACACACACTTCACAACACACAATTCTTTCACATTTTGAAAGTGAAAGTACAGATTTATGGTAAAAAAGGACTTAAATATTTATCTGTTTCTAACCCCCACCTATCATATCACTTCTGAAGACATGGATCTAACAAAGAAGAAGACATGTGAAATACTTTTATGTAGCCTATATGTGTTTTTTGGATCTTAGTGCTGATCATCATCCATTTGCGTTGTGATTACCTACAGAGCAGAGATATTCTTCAAAAAGTCTTTGTTTGTGTTCAGCAGAAGACAGAAAGACATACACATTTGGAATTGCATGAGGGTGAGTAAATGATGAGAGGATCATTTTTGGGTGAACTATCCCTTTATGAGAAGCAAATGTGATGTCTTGAGAATGTCTCTTCCACTTTGACACAGAGTCTGACCTCTGGCAGCAGTGAGTAATCTGATCTCACAACACAACTTGTAATATTTTATTGTAGGGGGCCCAAGACTGTAGCTGCAGCACTTTGATTCAATTAAACTTTCTTTGTTAAGGGTGTCAAATTTTTCAACACATATACATCATGCCAAGCAGCGAAATAATCAGAAATCTAAAAGCACTAAGATCTATGACAGTAGACTGATTTTTTTAATGCATAATCGGAGTAGTTCTGCTCTATCAGAGCTGGGCTCATCTGTCATTCCGACCACAGTTCCTGACAGATGCAGGTCCTGCATATGTCTCAGCAGTGACCCTTCCAGGTTCCAGAGGGGCATCTTGTTTTGATTAAAATGCCTTCAGTGCTTCTCATGCGAGTTTGTCGAGCTCTGCTGCATTTGTACATATTCGTTTAGGAGCAGCTGTGCTCATGCACTACCAGCAAGCACATGGACTAATCATTCACAGTCACCCTGCTTTCCTCTTTAAGTCTGACACTAACTATAATTAATTAAACTCAAAATGTGTCCTACAATGTCCTGCACATTGAACTGAGTGAACTGCTAGGAAAAAAATGGTAGAGAAATATTAGAACAAGAATGGGATTAGTGGAAAATGAAGCTACAAATTTGCACTGTACATACAAATAAAAGTTACGGTAGTCTCATGTGGCATTTTTTACATATTAAAATGAAGTTAAAAAAAAAAAAAAAAAAAAAAAAAAAAATTATATATATATATATATATATATATATATATATATGTGTGTATGTAGGAAAATATTGCTGTTTCTTAAATGTAAATGTAATAATTTAGGTTAGTATAGGGCAAAATGTGTTTAAAACATTCTGTGATTATTTTTAACTACACTAAAACGTCTAGGTTACGGATGTAACCTCGGGCACACCACACCTGCCCAAGCTGGGGGAGGTAAGAGTGGTGAAATAAATCACATGGGCTTTATGTCACATATGGAAAGTGACGCGGTGTTAGATCCTGCCTCATTGGGAGGGAGGAGTTGCTACAGACACGGCAACCAGGGGGTAGTGGGAAGTGCCCAAGGGAGATGCGGGTCCGCTCGCAAAGGGACCGTACCGTGGAAAATACACACAGGGGGAAGTCCATGTAGGAGGCCTGACCTGTGGAGCACCTATTGCAGTACAGGGTAGATTGAGTACCCGCATTGGATTCAGTTGATGTGCCAGCACAGCGGGGCCCCTTTCCAATGGCCCGCGGCTGCGTGCCTGTTGCACACGGTGCCCCAACCCAATTTGGAGGCGTCGGTAGTGACTAGGACACGTCGGGACACCTACTGCAAGGGGACTCCTGTCCACAGAAAGCAGAAGTCTGTCCAGGGTTTGAACATTTGGCAGCAGGCGGGAGTGATGATCACACGGTGCGTGCCGCGGCACCATGCTCGTCTCGGGACTCGAAACTGAAGCCAGTGATGAAAAGAGATACTCTGAACCGGGGTGAGCTTGCTCTTTTCCCAGTTGACCTGAAGCCCTAAACGGCTGAGGTGCCTGAGCACCTGATCCCTTTGGGCGCATAGTAACTCTCGGGAGTGGGCCAGGATGAGCCAGTCCTCGAGGTAGTTGCGGACGCCCGCTTCCCGAAGTGGGGGAAGGGCTGCTTCTGCAACCTTCGTAAAGACATAAGGGGACAGGGTCATGCCGAAGGGGAGGACCTTGTACTGATACGCCTGGCCGTCGAACGTGAACCATAGGAAGGGTCGATGTCGAGGCAATATTGAGACGTGGAAGTACACGTCCTCCAGGTCTACCGCTGCAAACCAATCTAGATGCTGGACGCAAGTTAAAATGTGTCTTTGCGTGAGCATTTTGAACGGGAGTTTGTGCAAGGCTCGGTTGAAAACTCGCAAGTCCAAGATCGGTCGTAAGCTGCCGCCTTTCTTGGGTACGATGAAGTAAGGGCTGTAGAAACTCTTCTTCATCTCGGTTGGAGGGACAGGCTCTATCACGTCTTTGAGTAAGAGGGTCGCGATTTCCGCGCGCAGGGATTTAGCAAACTGAATTAAAACCGAGTCGAATAGTCCTGGCCAGACAGCGTGACAGATTGGGAAGTGAAAGCCACGCATCCAAACTCAGAGCTAGGGGCACTAAGGGAACAGTTATTTTTGACGTACCCGGCAGGGCTTCACAGTGGGGCGGAGCAGGTAATGTGGCGTCAGGAGGTGGCGTCAGGAGGCAAGGTTGCGTCCCGAGGCTCTGGTGCTGAGAGAAGACTCGAAGCACTTACCTTGCTCCGTGCACCCGGCAGGGGGCAGGTTAGTGACTGAGGAGGTCCCGTGGAGGTGTCCTCTGGACTTGTCAGAACCGGCCGGCCGGGGAACAGTCATGGGGCTGAAGGCGAGAAGTCTGCGTCCAGTGTACTGGGACTGTTGAAGTGTGGCGGCAGAGTGCCATGAGAACGGCATTTGCAGGCCAGGTGACCCAGAGACAAAGGAATTAGCTCTTTTATTGAGAATGTGGGTACCGCAGCCTGAAGGGGGTGCGGCAAATGAAATAAATTCAATAAAGGTTTCTCCTCCCAGTCCTCCACCAGGGGATGGAGTGGTCTTCTTACCAGCTCTGGAGCGAACGTTTTGGTCTCTGGGTTAGGCGTCTCAGGACCGCTTGGGAGCTTCCTGCGGGGCGCTCGACACAGGGGCTGAGAGCTTGGCCCGGGTTGAGGCGGAGCTGCACGTTTCTTAGCCACAGGAAGACGCCCTCGGCGAGCAGATGGAGTGTGGCCCGTGGCGGCAGGTTTGTGGTGGGGCACGATTTGTGAAATGGCCGCAGTCTACTTTTTCACCATGGAGAACTGCTGGGCGAAGTCCTCGACTGTGTCACTGAAAAGACTGAACTGGGAGACAGGCGCGTCGAGGAAGCGTGTCTTGTCCACTTCGCGCATCTCGACCAAGTTCAGCCACAGATGACATCCTACAGGCCTTGGAGGGGAGCACATGGCGACCATGCTGGCAGCGTTCTCGGGGCACAGGTGGATCGCAACTACTCTGTCCACCTGGGGGAACACCATGTACCCATGGGCCGCTCCACCGTCGAGGGTAGTGAGAGCGGATGAGCGAGAGGCTTGGTGATGGTTGGAGAAGGGTGTCCTCCACAAACTCGTCAGTTCATCATGCACTTCTGGGAAGAATGGAACTGGAGGGTTCCAGTCCAGCACCTCCCTGGTGGCGGCCCGGGCAAGCATGTCGGACATCTGGCCGTCAGCCTCAGACTGGCCGTGCTGGCCCGAAGGTGGCAGCCCAGTCGAGTCATCCGCGTCAGACGCCGGACTGCTCTCCGACGCAGTGGCGAGCTCATCCAGCTCGGGGGGCTCAAGAGGATAGGCAGGCTGGCTGTGAGGCAAGCCGCTGTTGCCTTGAGCCCGGACGGAAGTCAACGAGTATGCTGGGGGGTGGGTAGTTTGCGGGGGCATACCCGGCGAAACTGAGCCTGCTGCCATCCCCAGATTGCCTCCATCGTGTCGTCCTCAATCCTGTGGAAAGAAGGTGTGATGCGGGGGCGGCTGGAGTGGCGTTCCTTCTGTTGAAGGAAAGCCGCAACCGCAACGTTGCCATGGTCATGTTCTCGCAGTGAGAACATGAACCATCCACAAATGCTGCCTCGGTGTGATCACACCCCAGACACACGAGACAACGCCTGTGCTGTCAGAAGTGAAGAGCACTCTACCGCATCCAGGAACTACACAGGGGCGGGGCATCTTTATAAAGATGCGTCCTGAAAAGGACGTTCAACACCAGCTGTGTACTTGCACTGTCGATGCGCCCAGGGGCAAGCTGCACTGCCGTGCAGAGAAGGGAAAAGCCACTGATATGCGCCGTAGATGCAACAGCAATCGCTCGGAGATGAGAGGAACAGCGTGTGGCACGCAGCTCGCTGCATATACAACCATCGACTCAGAAGAAAATTTCTGAATGAAACAGATGCATTTCCCCTCCTTTAAACCCATATGTCCGGGGGTTCTTCTGTCTGCCAATTTCTCATTGGCCTTTTCTCATAGATCAAAGATGCAAAAAGCGCTCAAGAGAGAGTGTCAGACGGGGAAATGAAAATACCAAAAAATTGTGGTAACAGTTAAATGAGTTAATTATTTATTTAACAAATGAATCAACCTTAATACATTAGGCTACACCAACAAAACTAATTTTATTGGTAATGTCAGGTAGAAATAGCTCTTTAAGGTAACAATTGCACTTTTTACAGTGTATATATTTTTATACTTCTAGCATTAAACATTTTGAATCTACAAAAAAAAATTTGGTTTAAAAGTTCACCATCAAAAGCCGTATCAGGTATCAGAGCAATAGGTGCTGAAAAGCATGTTCAGTTTCGGCATAAGCATACAATTTTTGTTTATTTTCTTCTCTTCATTTATTCATAAAAGTACACTGAGAAGTCAAACCACTGCATAACTTTGATGTTTCCTCTCTCTAATTATCATATTAAGAAGAAGTGAAGTAACTGTGTCACCATAAATATTGTTCTAGAAATATTCATCCTTATGGGCACAGGATTCATCTTTTTTAATCAAAAACATCATAGAGGAAATATTCCAACATCTGGCATTCAAACCAGAGCTTTGCCACAGTAAAGGAGGCAAAAGGAAAGGCATTTCATGTTCCTAACCAGTTTGCCCTGCTCTCATTCTCTCCCCTCCCCAGTTTGGAAAGCCTGGCTGGTGATGCATAAAGCAGAGAGGATCTGGAGAAACAGTCTGAAGCCTGATCACCCTCTGTCCTGGCTTGGGCCCCCTTACACAAATTAACCACATGTACACTCACTGCACACAAATTTCGACATTAGCAGATGAGATCCAGAGAAAATTAAATACAAAAAACTGTCTGAACAGTAAGGCACAGACAATAGACTAGAGTTTTAGTTTTCTTTTTACAACATGTTTCTTTTTTGTCAGTCATTTTTTGAGTCATTCCATATGATCATGGGAGGGGAAGGTTCTCAACAAATCTGCATATAATAGGTCTCTTGTCAGAAGATTAACTGATAAACAAATATTTAATATATACCAATCAGGGCTGCATTTCCCAAAAGCATTGTAAGCCTAAGTAGATCGTAGAAACCATTTGGGCTCTACGATCAACTTAAGCTTACAATGCGTTTGGGAAAAGCAGCCCAGATTTGATTGGCTAGTCAACTAAGAAACTAAATCTCACAGCACGTCATAGCATATGGCTGTCAGGTGCCAGGCCTAAAGTGAAATCTCCCTCCTCCCTATACATGAAAACCAGCCAAACCATTTGGCTTCAAAGCTCATTATTCACATATTCTTATTAGTACTATGTTGATCTAATCTCCGAAACCAAAATAGCTAATCTGCAGACTAGGGCAAACTTTTAATGGCTAAATGGAAACAAAACACTAATCCAGAAAAATACTGGAGCAATTCTACAGAGTTCCTGTACCCTTTGATAGCCTGGAGGAAATATTACAAATATATCTTCCACCTCTCTTTACATATAGATGTCAGGGAACACTTTCCACTTATCAAATATTTTTCTTCTACTGAATAATGTCAATGCTATTCATTAACTATTCTCAGTTCTTTCACTCAAAAATTTTAATTCTGTCACTAACTCTCATGTGGTTCCAAAACTGTGTGAATTTTTTTCCTCTGTGGAAAAAGACCACATAAATTGGATCCCAATCTTATTTCACATTCATACTAGGGATTATAATCTTTTTATAAAGCAGCTAAAATCTGGCCTCCCAAAAGGAAGCAATGACCTCACCAGGGTAGCTGGGGCACAATGGAAATAGCTGCCTACTGACTTCCTGTTCTCCCTACTGTTCCCCATTACAGGAAACAACTGTCAGAGACAAAGGTCTCTGTACTCCAAAAGCAGAAACTGTAGATGTCTGACTGTGTTCTGTGCCCCATGCATTCCACAAACACATGCTGTCCCCAGTGATGCAGCATGACATATGTCGATGATTCTCCTCTTTGCTGTTGTAATTGGAGCCTGACAATTACAGAAAGAAAAAAAAATACAACTTCAAGGGAACTACCCCAAGGGAACTACAATGGCAGATGTTAGTGACTCACTTAAAAGCTAAAAAAGATTAAAAAAGGATCCAAAAGTGTCATGAAAGTAGTCCATACATCTCTTGTATCATGTCTCCTAAAGGGATGTTTTTTTGAGAAACAACCCTAAATGCAAGTTATTTTACAGAGAAAACTTGACTTCTTGATTTCTGAAATAACTTTTCATTTGTGTTCATATGTGCTCGAAAGAAGCTTATTTGTGTTTTCTCTTTCACAAGGTGTTAGTGAAGGCCATTGTGACTTCGCTAACTTGCTTCTCTCTTGTATACATGAGCATACAAAGGAGAGCCTCAATATAGCGGAAGTCAAGATTTTCACTGTAAAATAACAGGCTCACCAAATTGTATGTCTTCAGAAGAGTTGGAATATGATGCATGAGTAACATAGACTACTTTTATGACACTTTTGGGTACTCTGAAGGGATGTTCTGGGTTCAATACAAGTTAAGTTTAATCGGCAGCATTTGTATCATAATGTTGATTACCACAGAAAATAATTTTAATTAATCCCTTGACAAGCAAAAATCTGGGTTTCAGTGCAACACTTACAATGAAAGTAAATGGGGCCAGCCCATAAACATTTAAATACACACAGATTCAAAGGTGAACTCACAATACGTAAACATAATACATGTTAACCTGAATTTATTGTGATATAATCGATTACAGGGGTTACCGGTATTATGTCTTCATGGTAGTAATATTGAATATAGCTTTACACAAAAGTAAGCAATTTTCTCAAACTAAAATCATGTAAAATCATGAAACAGTGTCTACAAAGATCTAAAAAAAATTAATGGACTCGCCACTTTCAATTGTATGTGCCTTACCATAACCACATTATATTTTAAATAAACGAGTAACAATTCATTATTAACTGCCATTGTATTAAAATCAGAAAATGAAACATCCTTCAAAATTCCTCTTTTTGTGTTCCAAAGAAGAAACAAATTCATACAGGTTTTGAATGGCATGATGGTGAGTAAATGAAGACAATTTACATTTTTGGGTGAACTATTCCTTTAGAAAGCCTGGTGGGGGACATTATAATCCTATGCCGGAGACCAGCATCCACCAGTCATGCTGACACACATTTAAATGTACATAATATTAGTTTTTAGGTGAAAGATAGCAGGCTTGGTATCTACGCAAGTGCCACACTAAAGCCCTACACCATCAACTGGTCAAGCGGTCTGTTTCTCCACACAAGAGAGGCATCTCTCTTCTCTCCAGACTGCCCTCGCATAAATACATCTCACTAATCAAGAGTGCACTGCGGTTGTTGTAATCTTGCTGTCATTTGGCATGAAAGCTCAAGTCTTTTGAAGAGCTAACAAGACTTCAGAGTAGCTGGCCTGGAATCCTCCAACACGTCCATAACTATGACTTCACTGGACTTCTGGCAAGTAAAATAATGACAAATTTGTAAATTTGGCTTCTTCGCCAAGTTAAAAAGAAAATAAAAAAGAATCCCTGAGGCTAAAACACAGCTAAGCTACTTCAAGTAAGCTAGGAAGATCATTTAATAACTCATTAAAGTAATTAAATAAATAGTAATACCCAAAAATGAAAATGTTCTCATAATTTACTCACCCTCATGCCAACCAGATGTGTATGACTTTATTTCTTCTGCTGAACACAAACAAAGATTTTTAGAATATCTCAGCTCTCTAGGTCCATAGGATGCAAATGAATGGTGACCAGAATTTTGAAGCTCCAAAAAGCACATAACAGTAGCATAAAAGTAACCCATAAAACTACAGTGGTTTAATTCATGTCTTCTGAAGTGATGTGATAGGTGTGGGTGAGAACAGACCAAAATGTAACTTCTTTTTCACTGTACATTTTGCCATTACAGTCTCTAGGCAGAACCATGTTTTTAAGATTGATTACAGAGCGCTGGATGTTCTAAGGAGTGTAATTTAGGTTAAAATTATGATTGCCAATTAGACTGCTGATGTCATGATTTATATTGAACATTTAGTTACATTTTGGTCTGTTCTTACCCAAAACCAATTGGATCACTTCAGAAGACATGGATTACACCACTGGAGTAGAATGGATAAATTATTTACTGGCTTTAAGTGGTTGTTTGTGGTCTGCAGAAGAAATAAAATTTGACATATATGAGATGGCATGAGGGTAAATAAATTATAAGAGAATTTAAATTTTTGGGTAAACTATTCCTTTAATCTAAGCCCAAGGTGCTATAAGTCAATTTCCTAAAGTTTAGAAATGCCATGTGTGTATCTGCCTTTGTATTCACAATGGTCCATAAATATAGGGAAAATTAGCTCTAGGAGAATGGTTTAGACATTCAAAACCTGCTGCAGTACCATTACCAAACCTCTCACAGGCTTGCAAAGACTTGAGCTCTGTGGAAAGAAAAACAGTGTGGTTTAGTATGGGACTCTTTATGTTCAGTGTTCTGCCAAGTGTCTATAGCCATCAAATGATATTTCCTTCTAAAATTTCTTCGCCTGAGTCACTTCTTCAGCAACTAGAACAGGCAGAAAAAGAAACTATAACCTGTTGAAAAGACAAGCATATTTAGAGTATTGGATGCTGGTGTACCTACCATGCTTCTTAACTAGCTAACCCAGCAAGCCTCCCTTCATCATCCAACTTCATTAAAAATACCATGTGGACCAGCATTTGTTTTAATGGTAAACAACATGGTTATGCTGGTCTATCAGCTAGACCAGCACCAAAGAAACACTAACCAGCTTTGAACAGCATGGAAATTCATGCTGGTCTAAGCAAGTCTGATAGGGAGGTGCCTACAACCTAAAACTAGATCTGGAAAAGATCAAGTCAGACCAGGAATAAACTGGACATTCTTGCACTCTTACTACAGGCTCCTTTCACCTCTGCTGTGGCCACACACTCCCAGCCTGTTTCCTTTTTGGGGCCACAGAGATTTGTGATGATTCTCTGGGAAACACTTTCACCTGAAACATCCAGAGGTGGAAACAGAACAGTGGTACAAATCCATCCATGGCATTTTGTTAAAACAGACAAACCCTGTGTTGGGAAGGGTTATTACATGGGCACCTGTGGGAAATTTCCTTTGAAAAACAGAATAATTTCCCTTTGCCGTGAAGCAGCTTTCAACACCACTGGTACTTGGGCAAAACCTACGAGTGGGAAAAGTGGGCAAAGTTTCCAAATTGAGAAATTAATTGTATCATACTCCTCTTACAGTGCCTGATGTCTGAGTTATTGTTGATAAAACCTCTTTTTGCTGACGGCCTATCGTGAAACGTAGAGGTGGCTATGGAGGACAAAACCTGCAAAAATAACAAATAAATACATAAATAAATAAATGTAATAATAAGAAAATAAATAAAGGAATAAATGTCTTGATAAAACAAATATAATTCGTTTTTAATGAAAGTTATGCCTGAATTTATTTTTGTAGACTTTTTTTCCTTTATTTATTATTTTCTCTTTTATTTTTATTCTTTAAAACTTTTTTATTCTTTCATTTGTTTTTGTTTTTTATTATTATTTATTTATGCATTCATTTATTTTTATATTTATTTATTCCCACCTGTATTTATTTCCATATTTAAATATTCCCACATGTATTTATTTTTATATTTATTCTTACATTTCTGTCTCTTGTATGATAATTATGTGGGCTGGTCCTGCTTACCATTGGTTTATCGTAGATTGAAGCCTGTGCTCGATTACTCGACTTGTTTTGATGTTACGTTAAGTCATGACCATATCATGTAAACTATAGCTATTTGTGGGGCTAAAAACATAAGAGCTTAAGTCAATCCAAGATTTATTGGTTATACTACAATCACAAAATAAATGGGGAACTGTTTCTTCAACAAAATCACAAAATAAATGGGGAACTGTTTCTTCAACAAAATCACAAAATGAGCAAGTTTCATAAATTATATTATTTAACTTTATGCTTTTTTTTTCTGTGTATATAACATCATATTTTGATGTCCGCAAATCCATAATATTGTTTTCTGTTGTTATGATTGTTCATTGTAAAAGATACAACCATGCTTCATTTCCCTGATCGTTTATGTATGTATGTATGTATGTATATATAAGTTCTGCAATAAAAACAAATCTATAGCTGACGCTTCACATATATCTAGAGAGTTGCGCAATTTAGCGAATGAAGTCGATAACCACGCATCAAATAATAAATAATAATGATATTAAAACATTTATATTAATATTATGAATACATAATTTCAAAATATCTTCTTATCTGCTGTATCTTTAATGCACATTTTCATTATAAATCATAATGCATTGAGCAGCAAGGTGCTCTCAGGATTTCATGTTAACATTTTCAATGTATTTTGTCAACTTTAAATGACCACTTTTAATATAACTGATGAACACTGCATATAGTTGAACCAAAAATGAAAATTCTGTCATCATTATTCATCCTCATGTTGCAAACTTGCAACAACAATTATTATTTATTTATTTTTTCATTTTTGGATGGACTATAACTTTAACTTCATGATTAAGTATTTGATAAACAAAAAGGTAACAACAACAAAATAAATGTAAGTCAGCACATGATTGATACTTGTTGGTAAACAAGTGAATGACGTGAAGGACCATAATGTAAGCTATGTACTTATTTATTTAATCACGATAAAACTAAAGGTAAGAATTAATCAAACTAGCCCCCCGTGAGATTTAGGTGAGATTGTTGTAAAATATTCAATGTTTTAGTGTTAAGATTTTTATTTCCCCCCAATATTTAAAAAATTTTATATCCTCCCATTTGAGCCATGTAATCCATTTTCAGATATGAATCTCAGGTCCTGGGTAACTATCAAGGGACTTACATTATAGACACAATATGGGCAGTTATTTTGTCTTTCTTTGCTCTGCTAACAATTTTGAAAAGCAATCCAAAGCAGGATCAAACATTGCGTGTTGCTGAGAAATGCTCAGACTGAGGGCCAATCAGATTAGAGGACCATAACTAAATGTATAATTTTAAAATAATTTAGGATTGATTTGTTAATTCAGGACTACCTGTAATGACTTGTTTGACAATTTAAATGTGGCCTTGTTTTGGCTACACTCTTTTAAAATAGACACTTTTCTCATGTTCATAACTCAAATAGGTTTTGCAGGATAATGAAGTACCAAGAAAACTTTAATAAGTCCAAGCAACTATGCAAAATCTCCCTCAGATCTTGTTTTATCCACACCATTAATCCAGCCCTGGACTCATAAATCTGACTGGCCTTCTCTCTTGGAAGAGCCACAGATGAGTTCAAACAACTGTTATATCTCTTTCCCACCACAACTCAAAAGTCTAGATGAGGAGTATTATTCAACACACACTTCTTGAGGCCATCATCCGGGTGGAACCTCACAAATCCTATCGTGTTGCACTGCATACCTCCTTAGCAATGACTGCTCCCCAACACCCACTCTGTGTCATGCCAAAGAAAATTTGTCCAAACCAGGCCTTCCAGAGCTCAGATAATAAAAACTTGGACTTTAACTGAGAGTGCAAACTAAACTGATCCACTCAATTCAAATCAGGTGCTTGGTACCTCTAGAGCAAAGACAGGATATCAAAAACCAATCGTGACCTGAACTATTAGGATTACATGGAACTGACCCAAGCAAAAGCTATGTAACTGTTGGCCACAGGCTACCTGAGACGTCTGATTATGGGTTTTCATCTCTCTGATGAAAGATCTCATTGATCTTGGTCACACCCACTCACTTCTTTTTTTTTTTTTTAGGAAAAGAAAACATGCAGAGATTCAAATTTGAAGCATATTAAAATACTTGTTCATTCACTCCAGACAGTTTAGTCTGTTAGACTATCAATCTAAGATCTCTAATTACAATATGATTTTGAACATCACTTCTTAAAATGCTATATTTTGTTGCTATATCTACAGAATTAGAAAAAGAACCATGTTTGCCTGTGCATTTCTAAGAGTGCCAACAGCATTGCTCTCAGGTTATGAAGGGCAGGCAGCTCTTCACAAATCCAGTCTCAGCGGGGTGCAGGGTTTGACATAAATCCCATCTACCAGTGTAATAAAGCTGCCCTGCCAGGAATGTAGAAAGAAAACATGTCACTTTATATCTATTTTATGCCTTACTTAAATAGCCTTACAACCTGCTGCTTATTTGAAAATTAAAGAGTAATGCATCTTGAGTCATGTGATGCCATGAGTGGGTCAGAAGTGTGAACGCCGAGTTCTGCGCACTTTGTTAGTTTTATTACTATTTGTGTCATAAACCGGTGAGATTTGATACACCCTGATTCTTAACTGTTCTAGGAAGACAATATGTCAAAGAATTCAAAATCCTCGAGCTCTGGAGATATTAAAAGACACTTAAGTGCTCAAGCTGATTCCCCTCAGCGGCAGGCTGAAAAAAATCTGAATCTGAACTGAAAGAAATCTGGCTTGAATTGAGGAATGTTTCTGTAATGCTGACAAATATTGTTGCAGACTTGGAGGATATTGCTGTTAAATGGCGATCGATCTCTTCCATGGAGATGAAATTTGAAGAGTTTGGTTACAACACTGTCAGACATCGAGAGAAGGATCGATTAACTGGAGTCATTGGAGAGGGAATTAGCTGCTAACCTGCTAGCGACCAAGATAGATTTGGGACGTTTTTTGGGAAAAACTGGAGGATTTGGAAAATCGTAATCAAGGAAACAACATCTGAATTCTTGGAATTCCTGAGCATGAGGAAGGCAGAGATATGGTGAAATTCCTAGATGAGCTCTTCCTGAGTCTGCTCGACATAACAGGCCATAAGCTGGAAATCGAGTGAGCTCACAGAATCCCGGCTCCGAGATCGGCTGAGGGAGACAGGCCCCAATCTATTCTGGCCAAATTTCGGAGATCATCCGATAAAGATATCGTTTTACACAAGGGAAGGAGTAAAGAAAGGCTTTCTTGGAAGAACCACTGCATTTTCTTCTTCCCAGACTTTGCGAATTCGACAAGAGAGAAACGTGATCGATTCAGGGAATGCAAGAATCTCTTACATCAACGGAAGATCGCTTTTGCACTGATGTTCACGGCCAAACTAAGAATAGATACTAAGGAAGGCCATAGAGAATTTACATGCCCACACAAGCACTGTCCTACATAAAAACATTGGCGTGATTAAGCCATTTGTTGATTTTCATGTTGTCACGCTGAACATGCACACGACTGTCCGAGGAAACTGGGTGCCTTTTTCATTTTGCTTTGTGCTGGTTCCGCCAGGTGGCTGGAGTTTTTTTTGTTTAATATAATTTCTTCGGGACAGCTTGTGTATAAATCTGCTTGTTTTGGGTGCTTATGCCTCCAGTTGGCTGGAGCTGGTTCTGTGCAATACTTCTTGCAGGACATTGGAGTGAGATTGACTGCCTGAAGAATTTTGTGCTGGTTCCACTAGAGCAGGTGTGGGGAGCATCAGGCCTCAGGGCCGTTTAAGGCCCGCAAGACCATTTTAACCTGCCAGCGAGGCCACTTGAGAAATAATTTGAAAAGCAAAACATATCCTTGATTCAATTAACTTGAAAAAAAAATCCTTTAAAATTATGTTTGGATAATGACATTGCAAGCAATTGTATGGCCCGCAAATACTTTCGTAAATTCTCAAATGGCCCTTAATGGAAAAAAGGTTCCCCGCCCCTGGAATAGAGGCTAGAGCTTTTTTTGCGGAGGAACACACTATTGAGACAATTAAGTGAATGAACCTACATTTTGTGTGTGTGTGTGTGTGTGTGTGTGTGTGTGTTTATTCTGGTTATGGGCTGGAGTTTGTTTTATAGATTATCTTCTGTTGTGTAATTATGTCTTACAAATTTTTGAATAGAAGCACTGGACTTGAGCACTCCGATGTCAAATCTGTCGTGGATCTTGTAGGCGTAAATGGACTGTTTGAGATTAGAGGGATGGATGCCGGTTGGCACTGTCGTGCACGGGATTAATGTGCACATTTTTCTTTTTTCCGTTTGTTTTGTTCTGGGGAAAGATCAGGGGTTGATTGTTGCACTAATGTGGAATGTTGTCTTTATAATTTTATTTTTGACACACAATCTAATTTTTATAATATATCAAAATGTCAAATGTTAATATGAGTAGATTGTCTCTCTCCGCGTGGAATGTGAATAAGTTGAGGAACCCCTTAAAAAGAAGGAAGATAATTTATTTTCTTAAATGCAAGAAATACGATATAATGTTTCTTCAAAAAACGCATCTTTCCCCACAGGAAGCTGAAACATTTGGGAAGATATGGGGTGGACATGTTTTATTTAGTGTGGGCTCAAGTCAGTCAGTTATGATTACATTGATAAGTAAATTGATACGTTTATTACAATTTATTACATATACTCAAAAAAATATTAAAGATAAATTAGGAAGAGTCATTATTGTTTTAGCAGAAATTCAGGGGCAAAGGTTGATTTTGGCTAATATTTACACACTTAACGATGAACGCTTTTTTATAGATCTTGAAGGGATGCTACAAGCTTCTAGCACCTCTCATGATGTAATATTGGGAGGAGACTTTGATCTTTTGGTGGACTCCTTGATCATAGTGAAGCAAAAGTGTACAAGCCCCCTAGACAGCATTGACACATCATGGGATGTGTAAAAATCTTGGTCTTACAGATATTTGGAGACTTTTGAACCAATCTGGTAGGAATTATTCTTTTTTTTCATCTGTCCATAAGATTTATTCTAGAATAGATATATTTTTTCTATATCTAATCCCTCATTTCATCTGTTGTTGGTTGTTCAATTGGAAACATCTTAGTCTCAGATCATGCCCTGGTGAGTTTAGAGGTGTTGCCACATATGGAGAAAAGGAAATCATATATTTGCTACTTTAATGTATCCCTTTTGTAAAATCCTGATTTCCCAAAAATGTTAAAGGCTGAAATCAATGTTTATATGGAGACCAACTGGTCCTCAGTATCCCCTGTGGGCGTGGCATGGGAGGCACTTAAGATGGTTTTTAGGGGCCAGATCATACAGTATGCCTCATTCATCAAAAAATCCAAAGCACAAGAACCCATGGAGTTGGAAGGGAATATTAAAAGTGCAGAGGAAGAACTGAAGCACCAAATGTCATCCGATGAACCGATTGAAATACAAATATAATACTATTTTGTTTCGGAAGGTGGAGTTTTGACTATTCAGGGCAAGACAGTCATACTTTGAGTCGGGGGACAAAGCAGGGAAGCTTTTGGCCAGATATATAAAACAGAGAGAGTCTTTTTCTACCATTCCCTCAGTGAAATCTGCTGGTGGTGAAATAATTATCTCAGCCATTGATATTAATAATGCTTTTAAAGAATTCTATCTTGATCTCTACAGTTCCACATCTTCGCCTACCGATGAAGATATTAGAAATTTTGTGGAACAATTAGAACTCCCTAAACTGACGACTAAGCAAAACAATGATCTTGATTCTAAGATAACTTTGATATCTTGGAGGAGCTCAGCGAAATAATACAGGCAAGGCTCCGGGACCAGATGGTTTTGAAGCTGAATATTTTAGATCTTATGATACAGAACTGGCTCAATTTTTATAAGTTTATACAGAATCATTCAAGAATGGAAAGCTTCCGCCAACCATGAAACAAGCCCGGATCAGTCTGATTCTTAAAAAGGACAAAGATCCAAGTGAGTGTAAGAGTTACCATCCAATTTCCCTGATCCAGCTAGACGTAAAAATATTGTAAAAAATGATGGCTAACCAATGAAGTAAAGTTATGATATCTGTTATACATATAGATCAGGTGGGGTTTATTCATGGCTGCAGCTCTTCTGATAACATTAGGTGGTCAGTGGCGAATGTTCAGACTCTGGACGCTGCTATCTCACTTGATGCCGAAAAGGTGTTTGATATGGTAGAATGGGATTATATTTTTAATATTCTGGAAATGTATGGGTTCAGGAATACTTTTATTGGAGGGAACAAGTTACTTTATAGAGACCCGGTAGTGGCGATACAAACAAATGGATTCATTTCAGATAATTTTACTCTGGATAGGGGCACCCGGCAGGGTTTCCCTCTTTCACCATTATTGTTCTGTCTTGCCCTGGCACCATTAGCAGCCGCAATAAGATGGGGAAGATGATTTTCCAGAGGTGTTGCCTTTTTGGGGGGGACTCTCGGGTAGGGGCTGGGGACAGAGATGTTATTTTTAATTTTATATGATTATTATGTTTGTTTTTTTGTGTTTTTTTTGTGTATGTATATCCATTTGTGACCACAGGGGTGTTCGTTGTGTGTTAGGGTGGGTTTGGTGAAATCTCAAAGGTTTTGCTTCATGAGAAATAAGGGCTGGTGGGTTTAATCAAAGAGCATTAAAATAAAGCGTGAAAGTGAAGAAATTAGGACAAATATTTTTCTGTTGCGTTTATAAAAATAATAATATCTAATAATATAAATATACATTTTATATTTTTTATATGAGTTCTGAAAAAAAGAAAACTGTGTAAATGAACAACTGACCAATACTAAAGCTGACCAAAAAGAGAAACACATTTTAAGTATTTTGAAATATTGTAATATTTAAATATGTAAAAAAATATTTTTCATGTCATTCAAGATTTTAAAGCCTTGAACAGAACTCATATATTCCTATTTATAATTTGATTTATATATTTGAAGTTAAAGGTGCTGTAAGTGATTTCAGCCATTCTACTTCCACAAGACTAAGCCGTTGGATTAGCCATGTGCATCATTCCAAAACCCAGCACTCCAAAGATACCAAATGAGCTTTACTGAGGCCGACATCATCAGAATCAGAATAAGCTTTATTCAAAAGTATGCTTACACATACAAGGAATTTGTATTTGTTATAGAAGCTTTCAGTGCACAAAAAATACAGCAATAAGTCATAAGCAATATACTTAAAAAAAAAAAAATATATAATATAATATATATGTACAATATACAAATACAAATCTGTTATATACAAAAGCATGGGTCCTCATGGTGGCGTAGTGCCTCAATCCGGGTGGCGGAGGACAAATCTCAGTTGCCTCCGCATCTGAGACCTTTAATCTGCGCATTTTAACACTTGGCTTGTTGAGCGCATTACCGTGGAGACCTAGCTCGTGTGGAGGCTTCACGCTATTCTCCACGGCATCAATGCACAACTCACCACTCGCCCCACCAAGAGCGAGAACCATATTATTGTGACCACAAGAAGGTTAACCCAATGTGACAGAAATGGGAAAAGAGAGTTGGTGTAATTTCTGTAGAATAGCTGGGATGATGATGTTGAAAGCCGAACTGAAGTCCACAAAAATGTTGCAAGATATGATGCAATCCCATGTTTGCTCAATAAGCAAATTGAAGGGGAGCATCATGCAGAAATGGCTGTTAAAAACAACAGTAGTAAAATAGCGCCATCAATGGACAAAATTTATGAACAACGTGGAATAAAAATGCATTATGACTCAATAATTCGCTGCAACTACAATACTGTGAGAACACGCAAAATGATTGACAGGCAGAAAACATCATTGTCCGCAAACTGCAGAAACATTTTTGTTGGCTGTTTACAGAGTCTAGGGCTGTAACAGAGACCGGTGAGATATCTCGGAACACTTATTTTGTTAATATCGTTCAGGGAGTAGACATTTTTTTTGCATACCTTTCCATGAAAAAATTGCTTACAGCTCCTTTAAACATGTAAAAATTAATTCTTAGGTATATGAAGCACACAAGCACCTTAAGAAATACGACAATTAATCTTGAATGCCCTAAAAGAGACAATAAATCGTGAGAGCCCTAAAAAACATTAATAGACATAATCGCAATTATTTGCTTGATAATGAATCTTCAACCAAATTTCATAATCGTGAAAGTCCTACATGCTGCGATTCCCCAGTTTGCAGGCCTAGACTGATCATACCATGAACTCGGCAGATGTAGGTCAAGTTTTGCTTCTGAAATCGGTCTGTGCTTACGGTAATTTGAAACAATGCCCCCAGTGGCCAAAGGAAGTGTTGAATGTATTGGCAAGTCTGATCTCCAGTTTCCAGGGGAAATGTCCACAGAGTGGCGTCAAAAATTAGTGGTATTTTTAACTTGTAAATTATGTAATAAAATAATATATTTTAAAGCGAAAATGCAACTTCTGAATCATGATCATCATTGTTTATGGGAATGTGATTATTTTCTGGTTCCCAAGGGCCCAGAATCTATGTCTCGGTGGTTGCTCATCTGAGTATCGCTAGAGGAAAATGTGTTCACACTTGTATTCATGCAAAAATGTCTGATGGGGTATGCTGCTAATCAGTAACTTGTCTGAATGGGATTGATTTCAGGGTATATGAACTTTTGGAAGCAACATGCTAATTTCCAGTGTGATCAAGTTGGCAGGCTGGTTCTAAGTGCCATATTGTGGAGGATGCTACAGACTACAGTGTTAATTATGTGAAAAAATTGTTTTGTTAATAATGTGCAATCTATTATAAGCCTAATTTACGTAAACCACACAGGAAAACATAACAAGTCCTCATAATTAGTTGTTAATGACATTATAGTAATGTGTACATCAACAGTATTTCATGGAAGAGAAAGATAATATCTGTAATATCAACCCTGTTTACAGTGATTATAGCCATTAACAATATAAGCAACCACATTTAGGAGATGGATAGATATACATGCGAGGATGGGTGTTAGAGTGTGACCCAGAACCACCTCTATATCATGGAAACGTATCTCTTCCAGTGAACTTCAACTCAACCCTAACTCCTCTCTCTCCAGCATGATCCAGATACTGAGATCAGATTTCTCAATGAAAAGTAGACTAAGAGGAACCGCACATTGTCCAGCAACATGAACCCTCTCTATCTGATCACTGTAAGCAAGAAAGGCCCTGTAGGGTGCAAGTGAGCCTTAATAGTTGTTAAACACAATGTGTTCCATTACAATGACCTTCCCTTGCACACAACAGATAGCCTGTACCTTCCCCTTACATGGGGCTACCCAGTGCGACACCGAAATAGAAACCAAGCAATAAACAAAATGTCCTGTCATTTGTGAGTTGTTGCAGTTGCGGCTGGTTAGGACGAGAACTCTAATTAACATGGAAGAGATACTTTTTTGCTAGTCGCCTTATGGCGTCACATAGAATGATGGACATCTCACTCATAGGGGCCTATTAAACCACAACACAGTCTTTCTTCACTTGTCTGACTGGTATATGAATATGAAGTATAAAATATTCTACTCCTGCCCATTTCCCAAATTTCTGTAGAACAATTTTTCTAATCAAATAAAGAGTTCTCCTCCTTTGGGGAGTCAGTCTGCACTCCTTTCAAATCCATCGTCAAGGAGAGTGAATTCCACTGTGCTGACGTACGCTTTTACTTTCTCAGTCTTTTATACAGAAATTCTAGATTATTTTGAGATTAGTAAGAGGCTAAGTATAATGTCTCAGGAGAAAAGCATAAAGAGGGAAGGGGCTCATAGACCTGGATTACTGTTCGAAACGCTAATTTCAAGGTTCGAACAAGAGAATGAAAGATATTTGACATGATTTATAACATCTGTCTTTGCTAATAATTTAACTAATTGAATAAATAAGGCAATTCTATGGTGAAAAATTTCAAATGTAAAAGAAAACAGTGTTCCCATCAGCTCACATAATTAAAAACAGTTGAGTGGGCCCTGCTTTGGAATAACCTTGACATATAATTTGAAACAAACTCCTGATAAATCAGCATGGTCTTTGCCAAATCATGGATATCATCTAAGTGTACTAAGAACTGTGCAGCCTTGTGAAAAGCTCCTTGGTTCATCTTTAAGAGTTGTAGTTTACAGCTCAGGGATTAAAAAAAAGAGAACATGTGTTTCTTAAAGATGTTGCTAGCAATGGGTTAATGATTACTTCCAGCAGGACTAGCAAAGCATGCTAGGCTAATTACATCTGATAAAATCAATCCAGCTTTGCCTTGCTTTTGTCTATGCTTTCGCTGGCCTGGGTTTAAACTTTCAAATAAGAGAGCACACCTTCAACAAAAGATGTTATCAGTGTTCTAATAAATTTACATTTTAATATTTGTGAGTAAAGCTTGATTTATCACCAAAAAAAGTGCTTTGGGCGTGCTCTAAGCAAAGTCAAGCCCATTTGAGAGCTCAACCAACCATCATATAGAGAAGCCAGGCTTCCAGTTGGGTCAAAAATACATTGTTTAAAAGCCCCATGTCCAATAAGTGTTGAGATGCTTTTCAATGCAAATAGCGCTTACGAAGCTCACAAAGACCCTCAAAGAAACACAGCGTCTGGGCAGAAGCCGAAATGACTTTTATTTAGCCTCTTGTCCAATTAACATTGATGTTTTGTACCATTGATTTGAATAGTATAGATGTATCCATTAGAGTCCCACTTCCTTAGACTTCCACAGACATGTAGAAAGAATGGATTACATTACTTCATCAAACAGCACGATTTTGATGTGTGGTAATTTACACTTTAATTCGCTAAAATATTGAAATAGAGTAATTTATATTTTTTATTGACAATTTGAACATATATTTAACTCTTCATTGCCACATTTCCCATGAAGTTTTAAAGCAATCGCAAACTGCATGGTACAGTGATGGAATAAGAAAAGCTTGGGTACATGAAAAGCTGTTAAAGATACTACCATGGTACATGTCC
Source organism: Moxostoma hubbsi (assembly GCA_032164185.1). Taxonomy (NCBI): domain Eukaryota; kingdom Metazoa; phylum Chordata; class Actinopteri; order Cypriniformes; family Catostomidae; genus Moxostoma; species Moxostoma hubbsi. The sequence goes on from JAVLUX010000009.1 coordinate 22,682,388, forward strand.
AAAAAACATGGTATTAATATGGTATATATATAAAACGCAATGTAATACCGGGTACTTTTTTGTAAGCGATGTTTCTATCCATTAAAAAAAAACATCTAAGTGGTGTTCTTCTTCGACACCCAATAGTGTACACAGACAGCTTTATATAGAGAGGTATTACTTATGTCAGTAAATTAGATATGATGGTTTAATGGCCAGCTGCACAAGTATTCAATGGCATTGTGTTGCATACTAATACCTAGTAGAATTATGCAACTCATGATGTAAACTCTTTTTGGTTCAGTGTACACTCACTGAGCACTATATTAGGAACACCTTTACACGTACTTATGCGATTATCTAATCAGCCAATCGTGTTGCAGCATTGCAATGCATAAAATCATACAGATACAGGTCAGGAGCTTTAGTTTATGTATACATCAACCATCAGAATGGGGAAAAAATGTGATCTCAGTGATTTCCACCGTGGCACGATTGTTGGTGCCAGATGGGCTGGTTTGAGTATTTCTGTAACTGCTGATCTTCTGGGATTTTACTCAGAATGGTACCAAAATCAAAAAACATCCAGTGAGCAGCAGTTCTGCAGATGGAAATGCCTTGTTGATGAGAGTGGTCTACGGAGAATGGCCAGACTGGTACGAGCTGACAGAAAAGCTATGGTAACTCAGATAACCACTCTGTACAATTATAGTGAGCAAAATACATCTCAGAATGCACAACACATCGAACCTTGAGACGGATGGGTTACAACAGCAGAAGACCACGTAAGGCACTTTATTAGGACCACAGTGTTCCAAATAAAGTGCTCTTTGAGTGTAGATCAGTTGGGGTCAACTGCTACATTCCAGTTATAGAAGTCAATCTGCTTTGAAAAATTGTAATTATAAAAAAGTTACTGCTCACTGTACATTTAATCATGACTGGAATGTTCAGAGGATCAAAGCAAAGGGCATTGGCTAAACAAAAGCTAAACACCATTATAGGAGGTGCTGATTTCAAAAATCTGATTTAAAGTGCGTCAGAGGAATTTTGACAAGTAGTCTATAGTCTTAAACTGCAATAGGCCTTTACAACATTTACATTTTCAAGCTGACATATGCTTCAATTCTGCAATAAAAACACACCACAGTCCAAGCAACAAGAATTACACTAACCACCTCCGAGGTTATCAGTGAGGAAATGCTGGTAGGAAAGGCCTCTCTCTCAGAAAAATGATATCTGACAGCTCTGATGTTACACTGCCCACTTCTGCTCAGTCAAACAGCTCCAGGTACTGTATAACCAACAGTGGCAAGTTTAGCAATCTGTTTTATACTTGGTTAGGACAGATGACTCACCACGGAGCAAATGAGTGGCTGCACTTTTCCATCCCAGGAGTGGCAAACAATGAGCAGCCAAGCATGCACATTAAAAAGAAATAACTCAGGACACAAAAACCCCTTTTTTAGCACTCATCTAAAAAAGGATTTCCAAGTTTCTGCACAAAACATTTCATTGGCTGCTCTTGCAAACATGTGGAGACTAAATGACCACCCACAACTGATGTGGTTTTAGCTTCTTGCTTGAATAAACTGAAAGTTTGCTAATTAGGTTCTTGCCATTTATTTTTACACTGTAAAAGTGGTAACCTCCCATTTTTAACTTAAGGAGCTATTTCTACCTGATCTAACCCTTAAATAAGTATTGTTGGTGTAACCTAATGTATAGACCTTTTTTCACAGACTGTGATGACGTGTTTCCACCTTATTTATCAGTGTAAATAAAAAAATAAAAAACCTATGTTAGAATTTTTTTTAATATTGAGTGTAAATTGAGTGAAGGCCCCCTAAATAGGGTCTAAAAACACCATTGTTCAGTGGTATCAAATGGAAATGAAATCTGTTTGTTTGAGCAGCCCAACTGGGCCCATCATAACCAATGGCAGGATTTTGGGGTGGAACTGCCTCTTTTTTGAACTATGGAAGTCTGAGAAAAGTGTCTGAAACTTGTTTGAAAAACATAATTTGTCAAATGTAATTATTTTTGCAATTCTGTTTGGTGCCACTAGTGGCTTCTAACTCACTACAGAATGTCTTCCCCTCTGTTGTGTTAAGGAGGAGTTGGTGTAAATCAAAGCCACAGAGGCATTAGCTGCATTTCCACTGTTGGGCCAAATGAAGTCATGCTAGTGCATGCCACTTCCGGGGCTTAATCGTGACTCCTCTGGGCTTATTTGGGGACAACGGCCAATGGTCATTGGGCTGCCGATTAAACCTGGGCAAAAGAAGGCCAACTAGTGATTGACGCAAGGTCAATGTCAAAGGCAGAGTTTAGCGAGACACTCGTGTATCACTCGTCGAGACACTTGCAGAGGTGGTGGCGTAGTGGCTAGAGCACAGGGCTGCTAATCAGAAGGTCGCTGGTTCAAACCCCATGGCCACCACCATTGTGCCCTTGAGCAAGGCACTTAACTCCAGGTTGCTCCGGGGGGATTGTCCCTGTAATAAGGGCTCTGTAAGTCGCTTTGGATAAAAGCGTCTGCCAAATATGTAAATGTACTTGCATTACATTTAATTTGGATGTGGGATATTCATACTTGAATTCTCCGAACTCCAACCATAATGGAATTCCATTGCCAGATGCTTGGAAAATGACATTTAAACAACCAAAACTACAACACTCCTGCTAACATAACTGAGGTTTGACTATTTCCTAGCAACTCAACTGATAAACAATGCTGCTATTTTAGCATTTATGCTACAGGTGTACAATCATCAAAAGAGAGTTTAATTTACTGTGTCTTGTACACCAGTCTCTGCAAATGTTTGTTAAACAAGCTTTATTATCTTGTAATGTAGGAACTTTGCTCATTGATCGATATCATTTAATATAGTGAATGTTTATCACTAACTTTGTCCATCTCTGGGTGCCGACATATTTGAGTGACGTCACGCACCTGCAGTTCAGCGAACAAAATTGTGGAAACATTCAAATCTGTTAAAATGCACAATGGACAAAGCGGTGATCAAAGAAAGAACTTTCCATGGTTCGAGATCATGGCCGGTGTGCCTGAACATTGTCCCGCTATTTGTGGAGAGACCACTCAGGACACCATGGCAATTGAAGTTGGTCAGTTGTCAATGTTAAATTATCTTTTGGGCTCACCACTCTGACATTACTGTGGACAGGCTGAGGAGAGACGAGATCGGCTGGAGGGCTGGATATACTGCAGGCCGCAACCACACACACACCACAAGTTGGCTCTGAGGATTCACTCACAAAAGAGCAACCCTCTACACTACACACGCCATACACCCCCTTCATGTCTGCCTCACATCCCCATGCAAGTCCACATACAGCAGACAGCCTTTGTTGTTTTTGGAGATTTCTTTTTACTCAGTTTACAAAAACGTTAAGAGAAGCAGAGTACTTTGTGTCTCCCTCTCAATTTCTTTTCAATTTAAGAGTTTGTTGGAATCGTGAGGGTTTTGCTCTTCTCTGATCAAGCATACCTAGAGTAAACAAATAAAAAATCTATATTTTAAACTAAGGTACATACAGCACTGGCCACACAGTGCACCAGTGAGGATAGTGCAGGTGCTACGTTATTTTGCACACTGGCGCTTAAAAAATGTGCTTCATGTGATGTGTAAATTAATTTTATTCATAACCATTGAAAAAACTTGAATCTAGTTTACACAAACATATCTAATTTTAGTTAGATCAAGTATAGAAACAGCTCCTGAACGTAAAAATTGGAGGTTACCACTTGTTACAGTGTAATAGTAGGCCCTGTATGTTACTAGACAAAATACAAATAGCATATGTTATAATTATACTATTATAACAGTATGTTATTATACTATATATAATATACTACACCAGAGTGCAAATAGCATCCATCTATTTTTAATTAGACACTTTGAGAAGGTTTGTAAAGAAAAATGCAGCCAACATGTTTATAAGCCTGAAATGAAACCAAGCTACGTCACAAGTTCCCTGGCCTTTGTCTTCATATTTTCCCTCACATTCACACAATTCACCCCCAAAAAACCCATACACACTCAGTTTCTTCCCCCTAGGCACACTCTGAACACCACTATGGATTTGGACCATATTTTCTTTTCTGAGAGAAGACTAGTTTGTGAAAAAGAGAAAATGTATGTAAAAGAAACAATGTTCTTAGCTGTGTTTCTGTTGACCAGATTATTGTAAGCTTTTATTGTTGAGAAACAATCAACAAGTCAAAAGGAGCAAAACAAGAAAATTTAAGGTTAGCTAGTAATGGTTAATGAGGACCATATGCCCTACCTTCACTGGTAGCTGCATTCTTTGGAGCTTTGGTCGATGTCTGATCCGTACTTGAACTCAGGTCGGAGGAAATACTGGAACTGCCTTTCCCTAAAATCACAAAGAACACCTCAGAACACATCAGGACACCCAGTGAAAAAACAAAACAAGAGAATCAATATATTAGCCTCAAAATGAGTAAGTCAGAGAAAGCAAAAGAATTAGATTAATACAGTCATGCAATTATCAAAACTAATGTTGTAGTTTGCCATCCCTATGTATATGGCGCTCACAATACACAAATCTCTCATACTCATACTCATATCTGTCAAGAATGGATAATTTTTTTTAAATTGGCTGTGTGGTTATGTTTAAAAAAAAAAAAAGAGTTGTCTACAGAACACAAAAAATCGTACAAAAAATTCCAAACATTCTTTTTCTATCCACCACAAACTTCGAATAACAAACCAGATGCCTCCCACAGATACTCCCAGATTGCAGGGACAAGGAAGTGCTCTTAACCAATCACACCACAGATAAAAAGTGCCCAAAGAAAACTTAAGCAACTCTTCTCAATCTGACCAGAACCAAGTGTGCACGTTAGAGACACTTGAGACTGCTGGGGGTTATTCATATTAAAAGGCTAAATATGAAAGACAGTCAGGGTTGATATTGTAACTACTCGAAAACTACGTCAAAACAGCCCATTAGCAATGGTGAAAATGATTGGACTACAACATGAGAATATCATGCTTTACAATCACTGAAAAATTACAAATTAAAAATTAAGAATGACATTTTAGTAAACATAAAGATCATGCATTGGTGTGAAATTTTCCTAAACACTTCTGTTGCAATGGCGCTTCAGATCATCAGGTCACATGAGGCATGCTTACAGGCTCAATGAAAGAGCAAACATAAGCAGTGTTCACATAAGCCTTTATTTGACCATAAATGGTCAGACACGGGGAGCTTCCACATGCTGAGCAAAAAAATGTGTTTTGCTCTGTAAACAAACCTGTTTTCCAATAAATAGTCTAACGGTGATATCACTACAGGCCAAGTTTTTGAAATTATCATTGAAATCAGTGAGCCAGAGTGGAATTTGCTAAGACACTGACCTCGAATGGGACATCTGATTACATCACAAGCATTGTTTATTGTTCATTGTCTCTGAAGAATGTGCTTCACTGCTGATGAGATTAATTGGCTAAACAAACATTACATAGATTGAGTTCTACAATGCAAGTCACATAGATGTTCTACATTTGGCCTAAACATGTTAGGGCTAAGACTTTTATGATTATGGTGAGAACACTGAATACACAGTTCCAGTTTATGAGTACAAGGTATTGACAATCGCAATATAGTGTTTTTTAATACCAAAGTCACAGATTTTGACCTTTCCCCTCCAAATTCATATATATATATATATATATATATATATATATATATATATATATATATATATATATATATATATATATATATATATATATATATGCAAATGTTGGATTGAAAAATAATATACCGAAGTGGTGCATTGGCTACTTCGTAGTTCCATTAGTGTTTTCAGACAGAAGACTATATAGTGTCAAAATTACATAGAACAACAGAATAAGCATTTTAAGGGTTTGCATTTTTTTTTATTTATGTCTGCCAAAAGTGATTCTAAATGAGATCATCTGACTGGTTCCCTTTGTAAAGTTCACTTAGTTGAATCTAAAAGTTATAGTGGCAATGGAACAGATAAAGGACATCCAGATTCTATTGAGGAAGAACATTTAAGATGGGAAAATATGTGATCGTTTCATGTAGTTTCCAAATTAAACATTAAACAATTGTTTTAGTTCATCCATGGAAGATGCACAAAAAGCTTATGGTTTGTTTTTTGTAAAACAAATATATAGATGAAAAACTGGCACTCTGTGAAATCACCTCTTAAGTCAAACAATAGAATAAACACTACTAAGTACTTTAATTTAAAACACCACATTACATAGAAAAAGTACACATTTTAAATGTGTTGGCTTGCTTTCAAACTGCAGTTTTGTTGTCTTTTATGTGGTGCATTTGAGTGCATCATAGAAAGCTGACATCACTGTTTACTAAGATAAGCTGGGTAAAGAATACAGTTTGCTGTTAAATAAAACAAGTAGGGTCCTATATGCAAACTCAGCAGTATAAATAATTGATTAAATAGCCTATCAGTAAACAAAATCTACCTTGTAAGGCCCTTAATGGCAAGAGATAACAGCATGTGCTGCAATAGATGGTGATATGTGAAATATGTAAATATGCCACAGTTGCATATGGAAAGTTTTCTCACTGAATGCCTGTCTGAAGGACGGGCCAAACCTTGACCTTCTAGAGAATGTCTGGTGTGTACAAGTAGACCACAAGTCTCTCACACAGTCAAGAACTCACTCTGTGAAAGTCTCTGGCATGAGTGCTCATGGTTAATAGAATATGATCAGTGGCAATGTTTAGCATCCACTTTTTCATTGGGCAATCTCTGCACTGGCCATGAATGTCACATATTCCCTGTTGTCTTTTGTATTCTTTAATTTTGAAATACTTGTTTTGTTTTAGTTCCTGTTTCCTAGTCTTGTGATGTCCTGTTTTCCCTCCATGTTCATGTGTCTTTTTCTCATTGGTTTATTGTCTTGTTAACTGATCAACAGTCTTGTCTTTTCATTGGTTCATTGTTTGATTACTGTGTTTTCAGTTCTAGTTTGTCATTGCTTTTAGTTCATTGCCTTGTCGTCTTGTTTAGAGTTCTGTTTGTTCATTGGCCTATGTTTCCCCATGTCCATGTATTTAAGCCCTGATGTTTTCCATTGTCTTGTGTCTAGTATTGTTGTTAGCTTACTGTTTGTTTGTAGTTAGTTTGTGTAGCAGTGCCATAGTTATGTCCTGTTCCTAGTCTAGTTATCGTGTCTAGTTCTTGTATCACCATCGATTTGTTAATAAATCTGCACTTGGGTCCTTCATATCGTCTTCATCCTTGCCTTTTGACTGCTACCCGCCGTGACAATGAATCACTTTATAAATCAATATATGAAGAAATTCACCCTTGAGCTAAGATGATAGTATGTGTTAGGCATAGAATCCCAGTTTATTAAAGTACACACACCCTCTATTGACAGTTACTTCAGTAAAAGAAGTAAGTTTGCACTGTGTACTCTGATGTTGGCACAGTTGTTTCTTATTATCTCCAAACCCAAAACAATCAAGTTCATACTGCTGCTTTCTTTTTTTTTTCTTTTTTTTTTTTAAACGCGTAACAAAACCAGAAGGTAAACAAAAGAATATCAATCCTTACATTTGCGTTTAAGTTCCAGACACTTAACCCTTATATTGTGTTTATTTTATTTTCTGAAAACTGTAGTTTATTTCGTCCAGTTGGAATAATAGTCCATGACTTTGTTCACACAGGGCATCTGAACATTAAAAATTGTTATTAGATAATTTTCATAAAATTGTATTGGTTTTATTTCACATTGTTACACCTTTGGTGTTCCCGGTCTAAAGTGACCGGCCATTCTAAATGAATGGATTAGACTACAAATTACAGAAATATTAAGTGTTCTGGAGCATCCAAATCCTTTAGATGAGCACATATGTTGATGTGTGTTTGCACACACAAAGTCCTCGGACATGTGCACGCACACAAACACACACCAACATATAAACGTGTGTTGAGCACCCTTTTGTGCATCATCTTTCTATGTACACTCTATGAGGAATATTACAAGGATATTTCAAGATCTATCATATCTTGTTGTGTTTGGGCTTGCTTGAACTGGGATAGTCTGCTATAAGTTATGATATGTCATTATCTATGTCATATGTATGTTTCAGGAATAAGGAAAAATGTGACAAAAAGACACTCCTGTTTATTATGTTTATGTGTTGTCAGTGGGAATTTCATACACTAATACTCACTGCAGTTTGTCATCTGAGTGATCATTGTATTTAGCTAATTGAGACCTTTCCAAAGATATATAACACATGGCTATCAATTTTTTTTACCAACACTGAATATAATTGTTGTGATAAGAAAATTGCAAATTATGAGAACAGTTCTAATTTGTCAACATATTAAAAATAATTGGTAGGATCAGCTTAATGCAATGTAAAGTCCAGATTCTAAGCTTTAAAATGACACTTGACATTTAACATTTTGTTTAGATCAAACAAGTGGTTATTAATTTATAACATTATTATTATTATTATTAGTCTGCAGGGAGTGTATGGGATGAATATAGAATCAAAATTATTCACAAATGTGTAAACACTTATCCATCAATTTGATACAAGTCATACATGCATCTTACTATCCACTAGCTTTCTCATGGTTTGGTTTGTATTACAGTTTTAGGGTCACGGTTTCGGTACTGCTCGAAATTTTCCATGTTCAGAATTATTATTATTTATTTTTTTACTGCCAAATCCAAAGACAGAATGCTCTATTTGGTAACAAATACTTCAACAGGGTTTTACAGTAACCATAGTTTAATTATGGTATTTGTAGTAAAAACATTGTAACCATAAAATCAACATGTTTACTGTCATGTTCACAATATATATAGTATAATCATGGTTACTATATGGAAACTACAGGATTTCTGTTGTAAAACCATGGTTAGTTGTATCAAAACCATGATTTCTGCAAAGAAAACCATGTTGACAGCTGTCATAGTTACTACATTATTACTATAGTAAAACCAGGTTTTCGTTAGAGTCTTTTATAAAAAAATAAATCCTTTTCTCCAATTACTAAATCAACATTTTAACTTAATACCTACACTATTACGCTACATGCATCAACATAAAATGCATTTCAAACTCTACTGCACATATATTCAATATTCAGAAGCTTGCATTACTATAGAAGGAACTTCGCTATTAAAATGGATACGAGGGATATTGTGACAAAGCTCGAGTGTTTTAATCATACTCTGAAATCACACATCTTTGTAAGCGGAGTAGGGAAACATATCGTTGGCAATGAGCACCCCAATCACTATAGTTATTGTTTTATGCCTGTCCAAATTAGCACTGAGTGCCTGCTTAAAAACGAAAGGGAGTGTGTGAAGTTTCGGCTCATCTGCGGCTCTGTGCGCATTGCATGCTATCTTTGCCTGATGATTTTGACGTAATTACAAGCATACAGAACTCGCGTCAAGTGACGTCTTCAAACAGTACCTGTTTTGTAAAAGTTTTTTGGCTATTGCTGTTGTAATTGACTGCAAAAAGAAAATGTGTCCAGACAGGAGACCTGAATAACACAGGGGGCTTCTCTATCAGCGGCTCGTTTTCTCCACATGCCATTTTCAACTACACACAATGCTTGCAGAACAGTGATGTCATCAAGTTGACCCATGTGAAACACAGGCAGAGTGTATCCATCAACAGATCAATTTAAGTGCATTAGCGGAGGTTGTAACTGTGCGTGTCTATTTGATGCTTTATTTTCTTTGTAAACCTTGTGCTCCAGATGCGTCAATAAACTTGTGGTGAACCACGTGCCAGTGCATAACCGAACCATGGGTGGCGAACCGTTACTAAGAACCGTTACACCCCTACTATCCACACACAAATGCCGTTCAACTTGTGTCTGTAAAATTCAGAATTAAATGAACGTGCAGCGATTTCTACAAATAGAGACATTTGTCAATATAAATGTTCCCTTTTGTATAAATGTAACACAATATGTGTGTCTAACCAAAGGAAGACGTTCCAAATGAAACACAAAAAGGTCTTGTGAAGTATCGAATGTGCATTTGTTGATCAAGCGACATTTGAGTTTTGAGACTTCATTCCAGTTGGTTTTGCCTTGCACAATCCACACACGTGTCTAAAGATCCACATGTAACTTTGTGAAATAAAAGCAGCTACCACTAGACGGTGGTCTCATTTTACAGATGCATAATCAGGCGGGGCATGGTTTAGTCACTTGGCATGCGCAGTTTACAAGTGCCACTTCAAACAATCAACGTCTGAGATCAGCAGAAAGTATCAAAGATTTGTCAAAATTGTTCTCATATATAACCAAGGATAATTTCCTGTCTCATTGTATAAGGCAAAAAAGGCCCATTTTAGAGTGTAAGTCCTGGTGACAATATGTTTGTGTGATATGTAAGTAGCTTTCTAGTTAAAAGGATTCCAACACCTGGCCAACCGGGTCTTTGTTCCAGGTCAGCATTCGAGTCTACTATTTTAATCTTAACTGTTTCTAGACTGAAATTCCTGTCAATGCAATGGGAAATATCTGTTTGACAGAATAGACACAAGACATGCACATAATTCAATGCACGTTTGTGAGTTGATCAACACATGCACATTCAATGCTTCACAAGGCCATTTTGTGTATAGTTTGGAACATCTTCCTTAGGATAGACAAACAAATCATGTTACATTTAAACAAAAGGGAACATTTATATTCACAAAAATGTCTCTATTTGTACAATTATTTGTACTCTATTTGTTCTATTTGAATTTCAAAGACACAATTTGAAAGGCATTTGTGTGTGGATAGTAAGATGCATGTATTTCCCTATTTGTCAAATTGATGGGTACATGTTTATGCATTTGTGAATAATTTTGATACTATATTCATCCCATAGTATCCCTTACTAGCCCTGTATACTCTCAGTTCAATGAATCCTTTTATCAATAAAATATAGGCTATATATCTTTAAAATATGTTCACTAACAATCTTAAAAAAAAGGAATGGATTTGCAAGAGTATGAATAATAATAATAAATAAATATAAATATATAATAAATTATATATATATATATATATATATATATATATATATATATATATATATATATATATATATATATATATATATATATATATATATATAGTACGGAACAATTCATATCTTCACATGCATTTAATACTGTTTTAAGCTTGTTCTAATAAAGATGCCATTCTAATAGGCATATGCATAGAGTTAACTCTTCAAGCACCAGTGTATTCTGTTTCATCATTTCTTAAGATCCAAATTCAGTTCATGGAGACATGAGAGAAAGATGGATAATGTTATAATATTTACAGTATATGTGTTTAATATATATAAAATTCATTAGGGTCAATTGCCAGAATCAGCTTGTCTAATACTTTTCCTGTCCATGTTTAAAGGGCTAAAACCACATGCTTATACAGAAAATGACAAGTATGGTTGATACAAAATTTGCTGTGTGGCTACTGTAGTCCAGAAGAAATATAACGACGTTTGCACAATTATGGCTGCTGTACGGCGAGATTTAACAGTGGAAAAGCAGCATTGTAGCTGGCTCTGAGAGTTTGATTTTGGCACTCACCTTCACTCCCGCTCTGTTTCCCATTGTTCGCACCCATCCTGTGGAATGCATAATCTACCGTCTCCGCTCCGTAAAAGTATCCATATACTTAAACCACGTACAACTAAAGAAAAGATGTGAGGCAAATGCTCCAAAGACTCCTTTCACGGACAGTTCGATCCTCTCACACCTTTAATACATCAAGAAAAGTAGCAATAACGGTAAAAAAAAAAAAAAAATACACAAAATAAACGGAGCAACTAGCTATTATGCAATCGCGTAAACGCAATCATAAACGAGAGTTTAAAAACTGTAATAAAGTTCAGATAAAAAGTTGGATATGGATTTTCTTCGGGTTAACACCTCTTCGTCTCTAGACAGCGCGTATTCATCCAACGGAGAGACTGGAAACCAGATACTTGTTGCGTCAGGACCACGCATTTGCTCTTGCTGAATATGACTGTTCCCATGCATTGGCTGCCAGAGTCTGCAGTGAGGGAGAGTGACTTTGACCTAGTATCATCCCTCTTTCCTGTACAGCAAAGCATTTAAAGCCGCGGCGCTTCATAATACGTCATAGTAACACCATGAGAAATGGGTACGTCATGCATTGTCTAAGAATGTTAAATATGTTTAAGAAATGTGGCAGTGCGCGTGATATACAGACTATAAACTGTTGTGTGACGTATTAAGTCTAGCTATTTTTTTCCTAATTATAGCCAAATACAAAGTTTGTTTCTCTGCATGAAACAACAATGCTTTGAAGGCTATTTTAATGTAATGTGACTGTCAGTCATGAAGTGATTTGGTTTCATGCGATTTATTACCTCCAAGCCAGGTGGCGATATACATACTCACTACTACAATGACAGCGCTAAGTTAACTTCTTCGACTTCAGGGTTGAAAAGTGTCGGCTAAAAACACAAGAGACAGGAACTTGTAAATGCTGTAAGTATCTTGATAGTTTCCGAATTATTTCGCTTATATTTAGAAAACGTTCAATTGCTGTTTGTCTCTAATTAAAAGCAAACAGGAAGAAGAAGTGTGTATTGTTTGTAGAAAACCTTGTGTGTAAACAAGCTAGCTGACATGTCCACGTATTTATACGCCGGGTGTTTTTGGATATAAACAGTTTACTAAATTGAACAGAGTTTGCTATTCTCGTAAGAACTTTTAGAGTTATATTTTAGTTAATTTTTTATCCTATGGTGGACTAAAATTCGCCATTGCTAATTTATAAATTGTACTTCTTTTGTGCTCATACATTGCGAGTAGTAGTCTATATGTGATTTTATGCGGTTACTTCAAATGTTCTTGTTTTATTATTTTACTTTATGTGATATTTAAAAGGAATATTCCGGGTTTAATGCAAGTTAAGCTCAATCGACAGCATTTGTGTCATTATTGATGACCACAAAATGTATTTTCTTTAAAAAAGCAAAACCTGGGTTACAGTGAGTCACCTACAATCGAAGTAAATGGGGACAATCTGTAAACGTTAAAATACTCTGTTTATAAACTATAGCCACAAGACTTAAAAAATATTTGATTTTTGTGTAATAAAATCACTTACTTACCTTTTCTGTGTAAAGTTAAAGCCAATTTTACAACTTATTTGCCATGATGATGTCATTTCAACGAACTCTAAAATTACTGTAAAAACAACTGTTTAAACAACTTTACAGCTCAAATAGTAGAGTTTTTATGAAAATAATAAGCTTCACATTTCTGCCTTTAAACCCTCTAAAAATTCTTAAGAAAGTTGTTCTGCATTAATAATACAAGATCCGGGAAATACCAGAAAACCAACTGAAGGCCCCGTTGCTTGTTACTACATAGTATGAGATCTTGATTGTAGGCTAGATGATGTACGTATTTAACAAAAATCTATAATGTAGAAGTATAGTATGTAGTATTAGTAATGCAGTATACGATCATATGCTACAACTTGTAAATGTTGTCTCGCAGCTCTATGGTTCTTTCTTTCTCATTCTGTAGGAATAATGTTCAACAGCAATGGCCACTTACTCCACGCTGCAGGACAGAATCAGAGTAGCCAAGGAGCTGCTTGAGCAAGTGGACAAGATTTGTAGTCGGCAAGGCCGTGAGGTTGAGGGACGTGCTAAATTGTGCAGTAAGCTCCGGGCTGAGCTCAAGTTCCTGCAAAAGGTGGAGGCTGGCAAGGTCATGATCAAGGAGTCTCACCTGCAAAGCACCAATCTTACTCACCTGAGGGCCATCGTTGAGTCAGCTGAAAATCTAGAGAATGTGGTGAGTGTCCTGCATGTGTTTGCATATGAAGGACCTGATGGGCAGAAGCAGACATTGGTGGTTGATGTGGTGGCAAATGGCGGACACACATGGGTGAAAGCTATTGGGCGCAAGGCTGAGGCATTACACAATATCTGGCAAGGCCGTGGCCAGTATGGGGATAAAAGTGTGATCCGGCAAGCAGAAGATTTCCTTGAAGCCAGTCAGCAGCAGCCTGTGCAGTACAGCAATCCTCATATTATCTTTGCTTTCTACAATGGTGTGTCCAGCCCTATGGCTGATAAGCTGAAAGAAATGGGTATATCTGTAAGAGGTGACATAGTTGCTGTTAATACAATGATTGAAGGTGTAGAGGAGGAAGAGAAGGATGAAAGTGAAGACAAACATGGTTTGGAGGAAGAGAATCATGAGCTAGAGAATGAAGTTGTGGAGGTAGAAGAGGAGGAGGAGGACGATGATGATGATGATGATGATGACGACAACGAAGACAACGATAGTGATGAGACAGACCTCAAGCACACTCAAGTTGATAGGGACACCATTGTGGCCAGCCTTGCCTTCCCCACTGAGGTGAAGGTAGATGTTTGCAACAGGGTCAACCTTGACATCACAACACTGATCACTTATGTGTCCTCCCTCAGCCACGGTAACTGTCACTTCAAATTTAAAGAGGTGGTGTTGACTGAGCAAGCTGCACAGGAACGGCAAGAGAAAGTTCTACCCAAGCTGGAGGAGTTCATGAAGGGAAAAGAGCTGTTTGCATGTCACTCTGCCGTTGAGGACTTCCGCGTCATCCTGGATACTTTAGGTGGTCTAGGAGAAAAAGCCAGAGCTGAGGAACTGCTAGTCAGGATTAAGGTGGTACCAGACCAGCCCTCTGAGCGCACCAAACGCTTGGTTACTAGCTCAAAGGTGAACCGTAGATCACTAATGATCTTTGGGACAGGAGACACATTGCGGGCTGTCACAATAACTGCAAATAGCGGTTTTGTTCGTGCTGCTGCTAACCAGGGTGTGCGTTACAGTGTGTTCATCCACCAACCGAGAGCACTCACCGAGGGAAAAGAGTGGAGAGCAACACCGATATGAGAGAAATATGACTGAAGAGCTGTAAAAGTAATAAAGAGCCATTAAGTGAGGGTACTTTATAAGAAGTATAAACAGGTCTTAATTTCATGCTTAAAGCCAGACACTTATGAGAGGCACTACTGTATAGTTGCAAATAAATTGCACAGCTGGCCGCAGAGTCAAACACGGCAATCTTTTTGTGACTCTTTACGTAAACACTGTAAGCTCAGTGCCTCGATTGCAGCACTTCAATGCAGCACAGATGTCAAATTAATAAAATGTATCACAATATAAAAAATAGTGTCAAAAACAGTGTTTAAACAGAAGCAAATAGCCTGTTTTCTTTTCAAAGCCTTTAGCTACTTGCTTCAGGTTTCTTTTCCAAAACCATCAGTTTAGCTGATTGATGTTTTCTGTTAATCTTGATTCTCACATCCATTTTTGTTAAAGAGTTCAAAATAAATGAATATAAGCAAAAATAAAAATCTTCAAATGTTATCACATCAACATTATCTCTGTGTTATTCATCAATTTGTCTTTGAAGCCTGGCGTATCCCTCTTTGAACATAAGCTGTTTGTAAATTTTTGTTAAATATGTGACACTGCGTCTGCCCTAATAAGCAAACACACACACACACACACACACACATACAAGGAGACTGGGGCTAGTTTCAAGCCTTGATGTCTTGGATCAACAAAAACATTTTCAGTTGTGACAATGGAACCTGCCATTAATCAGTGGCAAAGTTTTCATGTGAACATTGCCTAAAAATTGAACATTTAAAAATGTATGAACCAAAAAAACTATTTAAAAAATATCAAAACATTGTGGTGGCCAACAAATGTTGTTGTTGATCAATTGTATACATTCATGACATTTAAAACACATGTTACAACCAGTCCTGAACTGACTTTCACTGGAAAAAAAAATTATGTAATTCTTTAAAAATTGCACTTTACTAGATTACAGTATGTAGCCTGAATGTGAACCAGTCATGTACAATTTAAGTCAGAAGTTTACATACACCTTAGCTAAATACATTTAAATTCATTTTTTAAAGTCCTGAAATTTAAATGTAGAAAACATTCCCTGTCTTAGGTCAGTTAGAATCACTATTTTAAAAATGTCAGGATAATAGTAGAGAGAATGATTTATTTCAGCTTTTATTTCTTTCATCACATTCCCAGTAGGTCAGAAGTTTACATACACTTTGTTAGTTTTTGGTTGCATTGCCTTTAAATAGTTTTACTTGGGTCGAATGTTTTGGGCAGCCTTCCACAAGCTTCTCACAATAAGTTGCTGGAATTTTAGCCCATTCCTCCAGACAGAACTGGTGTAAATGAGTCAGGTTTGTAGGCCTCCTTGCTAGCACATGCTTTTTCAGTTCTGCCCACACATTTTCTGTCGGAAAATATTGAGGTCAGGGTTTTGTGACGGCGACTCCAGTACCTTTACTTGGTTGTTCTTAAGCCATTTTGCCAGAACTTTGGAGGTTTGCTTGGGGTGAATGTCCATTTGTGACAGAGCTTTAACTACCAGGCTGATGTCTTGAGATGTTACTTCAATGAATCCACATAATTTTCTTCCTCATGATGCCATCTATTTTGTGAAGTGCACCAGTCCCTCCTGCAGCAAAGCACCCTCACAACATGATGCTTCACGGTTAGGATGGTGTTCTTCGGCTTGCAACCTCACCCTTTTTCCTCCAAATATAACGATGGTCATAGTCATAAAGTTCCATTTTTGTTTCATCAGACCAGAGGAAATTTCTCCAGAAAGTAAAATCTTTGTCCCCATGTGCACTTACAGACTGCAGTCTGGCTTTTTATGGCAGTTTTGGAGCAGTGGCTTCTTCCTTGCTGAGCAGCCTTTCAGGTTTTGTCGATATAGGGCTTGTTTTACTGTGGATATAGATATTTGTCTACCTGTTTCCTTCAGCATCTTCACAAGGTCCTTTGCTCTTGTTCTGGGAATGATTTTCACTTTTCGCACCAAACTACATTAATAGGAGACAGAATAAATCTCCTTCATGAGCGGTATGATGGCTGCGTGTTCTGGTCCCATAGTGTTTATGCCTACTATTATCCCAAGGATGAACCAGACTTTTGAAGGTCCACAAAGTTTTTTTCTGAGGTCTTCGCTGATTTGATTTTCCCATGATGTCAAGCAAAGAGGCTCTGAGTTTGAAGGTAGGCTTTAAAATATTTCCACAGGTACACCTCCAATTCAGTACACGTCAGAAGCTAATTGGCCAATTGCCTAAAGACTTGACATCATTTTCTGGGATTTTCCAAGCTTAAAGGCACAGTTAACTTGGTGAATGTAAACTTCTGACCAACTGGAATTGTGATATAGTCAATAAAAAGTGAAACAATCTGTCTGTAAACAATTGTTGGAAAAATGACTTGAGTCATGCACAAAGATGTTCTAAATGATTTTCCAAAACTATAGTTTGCTAATGAAATCTGTAGAGTGGTTAAATTAGTTTTAATGACTTCAACCTAAGTGTATGTAAACTTCTGAATTGAACTGTATGTTCAACAACATGGGCAAGGGGAATTGGGCAGGGGATTTGTAGTTCCCATCATGCTTCACATGGGACTTTATGCAGAGAGTAAAAATGTTGAAATAAATGTTTTTATTCATTTTAAAGCAAGACGAGAAAAGGGGGTGACTTAATGTGG